>CM057165.1:3809919-3967462 GCA_029962745.1 Echinometra lucunter
GGGGGAGGTAATCTAGCTACATGTATGTTCATCCCTTTCAAAACAGTGGATGAGAACATTTCCCGCCTTTGGCTACAAGTAAAAAAAAAAAAAACTATTGTGAACAGTTAATAAAAAGAAGAAGAAAAACTAGCAACAAATGAATCATCCATGCGGCAAGGAAAAGGTGAATGGATAAAGCGTATTGTTTACCATCTCATAGAGATGACACCGTGTGGAACATGACGTTCCCATCATAAGATTATCGTAGGATTGAACTACAGAAATTATCTGAAAAACATTTGAGTCTGTCCAAGTAGGCATGGGGCAGCTCTATTGTTGCAAGTCTGTATGAAAGTTTTATGAAATGATATATGTCACGAGCAATGGAAGGGAATATTTTCTGAAAATTTTAAGGGAAAATTATCCTTTCACATTTCACTTTCAAATCTTCTTTCAGTCAGAAATACACCTAAACTGCAGGTAAAATTAAATTTGAAATGACTGTCATTTCCTCTTCAGAACTCATTGAGCATACTTTCTAGTATGCTCAATACTAGTAATAATACAAGCCACATTTTGTATGGGAATGTTTTGCTAATAAAATATTCAAAAAGTGAAGCACATTCTGCAATCCAGGAGATGGGATTTTTCAGCATGTTCAAGATTGTCAAGGCCCACACACTTGAAATCATGTTACCAAACATCTTTGCACCAAGTAAACCTTTTCCATGATTAAGATGCCAACTATTTTGACTCTATACTGAGGCAAAATAAAGAAGACTCTGAAATGCCATTTATAGAAGCAGCATGCGGAGAGAAACTGGTAGAACTGCCCGAAAATTTCCCAGTTTCTTTGTATTGTGCAACAGCAAAAATGGGCTATATTCTATGGTTTCCCTATCAGCACGACATCTCCCCGAACACTTGCAAAACGTGCCTGTGGAGAGGGGCTTAGCACTTTTCCTTTATCAAGGAACCCCAAATTTATTCAACTAATCCCTCATCTTTGGAACTGGGTCTTAGTCTGAGGATTTGATACACTAAAAAAGAGGAGTGATTCACTAATGAGAAGGCTGTGCAGGTACAGAACGATTCATACATGTAGCTCTGAAGCCACATGAGCTTAGAACGCAGTAAAAAGTTAAGAAAATCTAGAAGTGATCGTGATTGACATTCCACCAAGACTCAAGGGACGTAATCAACAAGATCAATGAATCCCTTCCTCATGAGTGCAGATAAACTACGCATATTAGTGGATACCTACAATGTCCAGTCAAAGAACATACTTGGGCGACTTTCATCCTCGACTCATCATGTGAAATGTGCTGGTTAAAATGACCACTAGTAGAAGTGAAATATTGTTCTCTTTTGTAGATTTTGCTTTGTTACATGTACTATGTAGTTGTTATGGTCATGCACACCCACCTTGCCCATCATGGCAACCAGTCCACCAATGGTCCATGCACTGCCTAGCAGTGTCAGGCTGCAGATATGCCGGATCTTATGATATAGGAAAACCATATATGTTCCATTTTCATGACTATGATGAAAATTAATGCAAAGCGTTGCAAAATGACGGGGAAAAATGAAAATGAAATATCAAAACCAGGTGAAATATTTCTCTAAAAAAGTTATTAGTAAGAAACTATTAAGTTTCACTTTATTCTAGAGTGTTGCCTGCAGTCAAATTATGAAGAAACATAATGTTCAGAAAGCTAAAAGATAATAATTTTGCTCCATATCCATTATTATAACTTTTTAATGAAAGTCAGGGTCACGTATGGGTTTAAAAACACACAATTAGTTTTAATAATCTGATTTGAATATCAATATTAATTACTTCCATC
Organism: Echinometra lucunter; assembly: GCA_029962745.1. Lineage (NCBI taxonomy): Eukaryota > Metazoa > Echinodermata > Echinoidea > Camarodonta > Echinometridae > Echinometra > Echinometra lucunter. The sequence continues at coordinate 3,811,749 of CM057165.1, forward strand.
TGCCACAATTTCAATTTAGTTTGTAGGACGTTCAATACTGGAGTAGTGCCGAGTTCATGAATAGTTGCCAATTTAAGTCATAAGGATGCAGCATCCTTAAATAAGTTCCCGTGCTTTTTCTGAGGACAAACCGCGGAGAAATCGTGTCAAGCCTCAAAGCAGATGTATATCTGGTTCTCTTCCTTCCCCTCAGTCATTCAAAGAAAAGAAGGAGTATTAGCCAACCCAATCAAGATTAACACGCATTTAAAAAATGACAAGATAGACATGTGTTGGTGTGTGTGTTGTGCATTTTGTGTGTGTGCATGTGTGCCATTATACCAACTTCTGACACTCCTTTTTTATTCAAGAAGTTTTGATTCCTACTACCGAAGCATTTAATAACACTCAATGTCATCATAGAGTACCATTTGTCTTTGTTGAGATGGTTCATCACTCAAACAACAAAAATCAATTTGTGTTTTACATGAATATCTCTAAAACCACAGCTACAAATACACATGATGACTCTAATTCTGCGTAACCTTGGGATAAGCTGTGTCAGTGAATTATTGATCCACCCATTTACAACGAGTTCATATCCCAGATATGTTTTCGCATCATCCCCGTACTTTCTAATTTTGGCCCAAATTTACATGATGAACCCCCAAATTGGAGCATACGTTATCGATGCTCAAATTGCATGGTCTGTAAGCATCCCCGCTGCTCAACGCCTGATGTAATTGGTGAGCGAACGTCCAGCTCCATAGCTGCACCCAGGGCGCTTACAATAGTATCTCTCACCCAAAATAACCACGAAACTTTTCCCCCCAGCTTAGTTACCAGGAAAAAAGCATTCGAAGGGAAACCTGCATGACTGCATGCATCTCTGAATCACCTACTCCTTCATCACGGAGGATATGTGCATGTCCTTCTATTCTGCAGCGACTAAAACAAAACAATGCCAGTTTTATGTCGGGCCTGGCACGAAGAAGCGTGCAGAATGGAAGCCTCTGCTGCCTTCTCCCTGCTCATGACATGTGTTGCTTTTCACACCGAAACTATTGATTACTTCACAACTTCTCTCTCACTCTCTGCGCTTTTTTTTTAAGTTTAACCTTATTAATTATGTGAATACTCTCCCCCATGTCAGAATTCTGGTATGATTTGGCTGGGGACAGCTACAAGTTCAAGTTCATGACATGGTATATGAAGGCTACACTTATCCTGTCATTTTTCATTAGTTGACATGATAAGTTAGAGCTTCCAGTGAATATACAATATATTTTGGTCACAAGAGCCCTTAGAAAACATTTACCATTCTCTGCCCTAAATAGATTTTTTTTTGTTTTTGGTTTCACTTTCTTATCAGTGTCAAGTTTTCTAGACTATATTCTTCTCTTTCCCGTCATGCTGATCATTTCTAAACCTATTAACTTACTTCATTTCATCATACTCAAAATCAGGACAGTTTATAGTGAAGGATTTGACAGTGGTCAAATTTCATATCTAAAGCAATTTGCAGTTTATGTTGTTTTCTACCTGCTTGTCCATATGCAATAAACCACTTAGATAAATGTATGTCCTGGACTCACCAAGCTTTTTATTTTTAACTGCATACAAATAAAATTATGTATGAAGCAATATGTAAAGTAAAGCAGATCTTAAATTCAATTCACCTTGCAATGATCCTTAGATGACTTGGCCTCCATTCAACTATCTACACCTTACTTAGAGATAGTTACAGAAGGGAAGCGTATTGCAATAAAAAACAAATTCCCAAGGCTGGCAAACTTATTACGAGGGGGCTTGCTAAAATGGGCACATGATTAATATCAGGATCAAAAAAGGGCTTGGGCAATACAAACTACCCTGGGATCAGGGATGCCATCTTCTATACAGAAAGGCTCTTTATAATGCAATGTATAATTCGTGTTTCAGCATCTAAAAATTAATTTGTGCCATGTTTATGATGTTGAAATCAATTAAGAGCTCTAAAAACATATAAAGTGGAAAGTCTTTGTCTTTCCCCCAAGTATAAGTAAGCCATATTTCCTCACTATTCTTGCCGGTATGAAGGCAATAAACACATCTGACGTAAACTTTAATATGTCTACAAATTACAGTAGCCCAGTTTTATGAATTTGGGTACATGTATAATCCAAGTCTTTGTCAAGATTCCTGCCAGGCACCACATGCCAACAGAGTTTCTGGACCTATTATTCCTTTGCCTAAAAAATAACCCAAATATCCCAGTTTTACAAGTTACATGCGCCGAGGATGAGTGCTGCGTCCCCAAAGTTCTCTGCAAGCAACGCCATCTACTACATGTAAACCATTCCATATTTGGTCATAGCGTGAGCGTGGACGAAAAGTCTACAGGCATCAAACTTGGCCAAAGTTTCAACCTTCGCACTTACATGTACTCTCTCTTCCTCTCTCTCTCACTCTCCCAGTTTACTCCCACTCTCCTCTCTCTCTCTCTCTCTCTCTCTCGCCTCTCTCTCTCTCTCTCTCTCTCTCTCTCTACTATCATCTCCCCCCATTTGTTCACTCCACACCAGCACCGGGAGCCAACCTTGTTTTTCTCCTCTAGGTCTACAACTGGTTATCCTTGCTAGTGGAACAGATGTACTGTAGATGGTATTTGTCCGTGTGCTGAGACAAGACAATGCGGTAGCAACAGTTACTTTCTGTTTTGCTGAAACTCTTCAGGAATAGGTGAAATGACAATCAGGCATACCTCATTCAAATCAATAACTAGCAAAGGAGTAGTTCAGAAAATGGATTACAAGAAAAAAATCTGAAACTTTACTTTATAACTTCACTTTATAAAATGAAAAGTTTATTCAACTATTCTGAATAGGTGAAGTCTTTCAGGAGTTTCTTTGCTTTGATATATTTTCAATGATCAGTGTTCTATTGGGCTCAAGTTTTACTGTATTCCAGAAAGCCTAATGGTAAAAAATCAAGGTAAGGCACAGGGCAATTTGCAACCAGTGCTCCTACATGCAGGCCCTCTGTACCCAACACTTACAATTCCCATCAAACCCCATTTCTACAAAACCCTGAACCTCTAAATATTACAACATTCTCATTCTTCAGGGCCATGGGGAGAGGGAGGACGCTCTAAAATTTTGAAGAAAAAAAAAGAGCCTGGGAGGAAAAACATTTTTGAGTTGAATAAATCATCAAAGGACTTGTATGAAGACTATCACTTGATTGACTCATGGCTGGCAGTGCACTGGCACAAGGGCACGGGATGGTGGCTCAGTAATTGGGCGTCTGCATCACTCTGGTAGCACTCCAGGGGTATATGGTAGGACTCCGATGGCAGGCAACCTGGAGGATCCTTAATTGGGACAGCCTTGGCCAGGGAGAAACTTGATTACAAATCCACAAGTGTAAATTCAGTGGCAATTGTTGACATGTTATCGCCATGAATTGATGAATATATGACTGATTCTGTCATGGTTAATGGAGAAGCTGTGTTGTGTAGCACAAGTTTTATTGATAATTAATAATGAATCAATGTAGGAAAAAACTGATGAGTTCATTTTGTGCATTTAATCTACATAATTAAGTTGACTACAGTTACTATCCAAATTCCAAGAAATTTTTCATGAAAATGGTTTCGTTTTTCTTTACCCTGTCCCATCTTCAGATAAAATCCTGTGAATTATATTCTTGATCATGGTATTTGAACTTTCAAGCATGCCTTTTATCACTTTGAAGACATCCTTGCAGGTGATGCAAAATGTCAGGATCAATAACCTTTCCAAAGTATCTTATTTACTAAATTATCAAATTGAAACACATTTTTCACTATGAGATTCATCATAATTTGATCTATTTCACTACAGCAAAAACATACCAATTTTAAGTCGGCACATCAAAGATGTTGCCTTGGACAAACATGGAGGTTTGTAGCCAATTTTTGCTTTGATTCCAGGTAAAGTTCTTTTGAGCAGAAGTAAGAGTAGCATACTTGAACTTGACTACAATTCAAATTGGCAACACAAATACAACGGGTTCCCGGGATTGAATGGGGTGAAAAATGAGAGCCAAATATCATATTAAACACAAACAATGGGCACAAAATAATGGTTGTCACACTGAATAAGTAAATTTATTTCCCAACGCTATTGGGCTTCTTCAGGCAGAACGTAAGCCCTTTCTTATTGGGAGACGGGGTGTGAAAAGTTCGTAGGAGCCGCTCATTTTCCCACACTCGCTACGGGTAGGGTATAATAGGGCCTTGCATCGAAGGCACATGAAGTCCACAATCGGGGAATGACCAAAAAAAAAAAAGAGTTACAAGGTATTTGAGCTGAATAAGTCACAGCTTATCTGATGGCCCAAGTTCAAACACTTTTGATACATGTAGCGAATATTTTGCGAGTTGTAGATGTGATGAAAGCAGGAAGCAAAAGACAGTGGATCAGGAAAACGTAATGACGCTTATCTGCTTCCATTGCAGTTATCTCTGGAAATCTCAACAGACTGATATGGGAAATGCACATCATCTTTCTAAATCTGTTGGGTCTTAGATCATTATCATATGATGAGCAAAAAGACTATCAACTACATGTACATGACTGATCAATGATTGCACATTGGATGATTGTAGTCTGGACAACATGACCCTGATGGTCCACTGATGAATATTATTGTAGTAATCAATATTGATGCCCCCAAAATACAAATGAACATGATCAATTTGCATATCTACAGTTCCAAATTAGATAACTCATATCATCATCTACATGTACAAGAGCTCTGCAAATTTTACTTTGGCCAATATAACCCTTTTGTCCATAGACTGAAACACTGATCCCGATCAGCTTTAGCTTATGGAGGTTCAATATGAGTGCTACATGAATACAAATATGCAGCATTACATTATCAAATTAATTCAAATTATATGCTAAACTGGACATCATGCCCTGTAAGTATCATTTCAAATCTGTCATCCCAGTCCACTCTCAACATCGTTAGGGCAGATCTTATTCCATATGTGGTGGGCATTCCTGCTCCCATAAGACTGGGGTGCAGACTGACCTGCTTTATAGCAAAAGTGGGGTCCGCTCCCCACTTCCCGCCAAAATCCCTTCCCCACTCCTTTCTCCATTGGAGTGTTTATGCAGGGGTGCAGCACTGGTGGGTGTTTTGAACCCCGCTGACAGACCTGAAACCCACAGGTCCTACTGATGGAGAAGCATCCGTAACTGGCCCTATTTTCACACTTTCTGAACACCTTAGTAGGGTAACGAGTGATCTCTGACGCTAATAGCTTCTGCACACCTTTCTGTAATTGCTTTGTTCTTGTCAACTTGTTGCTACTCCAGAGTTTCAGGTATTTTTTGATGACATATCTTGTAATCATACCCTGCATGCTCCCTAATTTACTGTGCAATTTTTCAGCATATTTTTTTTTCAGCATATTTTTTTATCTATGTGGAAGACGAAAACTACATCTGATTCACCCCACGCATACAGGCATGTTGATGATGAAGCCAGATACTGGAGTATCTTTCTGAAAAAAGCACACTGAACAGCACCAAGGTGTTTTTACTAAAATTAACATCAGTTACTGTGGAATAAACGATAGAAGTTGCTGCATGCCACTCTCGTTAAGGACCTACAAAATCCGATAAAAGTGAGGTCTTACACCACATCAGAACTCTGAAAAGTTTTCCCACAGCCTATTGAGGTGCTGACAGAATGGAAGCATTTGTAGATTTAAATCAAAAGTACTATTCCTGATGCTTTCTGATGGGCTAGGTGAATTTGATTACAACCATGAAATGTACGGCATTTGGTCTCCTTAAATTGTTAAAATCTTCCTCAAAAACTTGTTCCCCTACCATCAAACCCTATTCCCCCATACATGAACCCTTCACTTGGAATCTCAAGATATTTCTCATGAAATGCGGAGGGTGCATTTCAAAGTCGGGCAGGTTTTCATTTCATAATGTAAAAGACCATGTAGAAATTGGCAAGAAGGTCGGAATGAAAGCAATGTTGTGTCTGCTTGTTTGATTTGGAAAGCAAAAGTTTGTCATCTTGCCATCTCCAGAATGATAAAAATACATATTTAGTTTCAGAACTCTACAGATGACATGTTTGTATGAGCATGATACTGGTGAGATTCTTCAAAATTATATTGAATTTCAGCTTCTCCCAAATGCTGAACTTTTCATAGACACCATTATAACATTTTGTGAAATTAAACTTCATGAACTTATTTTATAAGAGTGGTAACCATTTTCTTCTCATAAAAGATGTTCCGTATATAATGTCATAAATACAAAACTGCTCAGAAAGTCTGTAAAGAGATTCATCAGATTGGTGAAGTTCTAACATCTACAGTGATTCAGCGCTAGTCTGAAGAAACTGCAGAAACCAGTAGGCAAAAGCTAACAGGGTAACAACAAATTGATTGTGAAAAAATGAAAATCCTTTTTTTGTTCTGCTCAGAAAGTGTCATATTTCCAAATGAAAAATTACATTAGTCTTGGACTCTTGAGACAAAAGCTGAGACCACCTTTACAATGTAAAAATACAAAGCCAGAACTGCAATGTGCACAACGCCAAAAGTATAAACCAAACTACCTGCCAATCAAAGATTGAATTACCTTTCAAATTCCCATCTTACAATAATGTTTCCAACAGAAGCAGGACATTATCTCCTTGAAGTTTAAATATTATGAAGTGGCAGTAAGGGTGAGACAGTTCTCAAAACATATTGGGAATATGGTGTCTTTCAATATTGAGGAAAAACAATCAGACAACTACCTGCACTAAACAAGCTATCCATCCCATGTACAGTCGAGTCACTAGACTCCTTCACCTGATTTTGTTATGACAAAATACACTGTCTCAATGTAAATACCAATACATATCTACATGTATCCTAGAGTTGCATCAAGGTGACAAAGGAACATACAGAGAGTATTCAAATTCTATTTCTCTTTCCTTGTGGAACGTATCAAAATTTTGTTCGAAGATGAAAGAGTATTTGCCATATTTGAAATAACTTTTCTCACATCAAAATCAAATACAATACATTCTTTTTATCTTCATATCTGATTTTAGTTATTAAAGAGATTAAATTGCTTATAACTGCTCTGTTTAGTTATTTGTCCATTTTATTTCATGATGATTTCTTTTTCCTATTTTCTTTTTCTGACTCTGAACTTGCCATGAATTTATACTTCTACCAGGGTTGCCATTGATTCAATACAGGTAGACTTTCAGCTCAGAAGACCCAAAATGAAAGTAGAATTTTCACCCTTTTTGACAGGAAAGGAGGGGAAGGTGGCCGAGACACACTTAGGATATGAACACTTTAATTAGCTATTATTACAACAGGCATGTGGATTGGTTAAACCAACAAATAGATCCAAGCATTGCATGTAAAGGAACAGGAAAGGCATCAGCAAACAGGTACCTGTAATGGTTCAATCAATCAACCAAAGTGACACAAGGTACAAGTCACATGAATGAAACAGACCACAAATGGGAAAAATGAGCCTGAAATATGACAAAAATGACCAATAACACTGTCAGCTACATCCCTGAAGAATATTAAAGAGCGAGTTACAGTAACGGTTTAAAACCAATGTAGCATGCACACAAAGTAGACAAGAAGAAGAAACATGAATATGAAATACACCAGAAGCACAGATGTCTGCTGCAAGCCCAAATTATTTTAAATCCATGTTAAAAGATGAATTTATGCCTTCAGTTGCTTAAACAACTGCCCACTAGAAGCGAGTGGCCCCTGTATTAAATATATGGGAAAGAGATAATTCAGCATTCAACAGGTTAATAGAGCAAATTCTGAAGTATAATCTTTGCTCAGTGATGCAATCGGATAATGCTAACCACAGATTATAGTTTACTCATCACAATAAGTACTAATAGTACTATAAATAACTACATTATGTTGCAAGACCTACTTCATGTATATTCATGGCCAAATATAGTTTAATACTTTGATAAATTTTATAAGGCATAAAGGAAAATTTCTAGCAAAATCCATTTTGAGGTCTCTTGAAAATTCAAACCCTGCACTATGACTACATTTTGAAGTACTAAAGTCACATGCATTCAAATCAACCCACAATTAATACAAACTTGTGTTTTACATGCACTTTGGGGCAGTTGATTCAGTCAATCCATAATGACAGGAAATTCTTTGAGAGGAAAAGATAGACACTTCCTGGTGATTTTTTTTTCCACTTTTTCTCAATATCTCCCTCTATTGCTCACTTGTTTGCCTTATTTACATGTATATTCTCTACATAATCTCTCTCTCTCTCTCTCTCTCTTTCTCTTTCTCTTCATTTTTGCACACCTGAGCTCTCTTCTAGTTTCTTAATTACAATGCATCACATTTACATTGTCTCTTGCTCCAGTGTACCCTCTCTCTTTCTCTCTCTTTTCTATCTCTCTCTCTCTCTCTTTCTTTCTTTCATTCTCTCTATGTATAATGAACTTTTATTGCTTGTTCTCTACAAACAGAAAGCAGGAAAGCGTGGTAGACATTTATGTAAACTGAAATGTGACCTCATAAGTGCACACGATCATATCCCCAAACGATCATTGCATGTGTATTGCAGCAAATAAAATGTTATTTATCTTTTATCCTATCTTATCATCATTATATCTTATCCCCCCTTAGAAAATTCTCTTTAAAAATCTTGATGAGGAAACTATCTAAAAGAAAAAAAATGTCAATTTAATACATGAAGTGCATTACTCTGCAAGAAACTGAAACCGAAGGAGACCTACAAAATATACAAACAAAGAGAGAAAAATATGTGCAGTTACATTCCTACTTATAATGGAAATCCTACCAAACTGCTGTGCTGCATGTAAGCTACAGGCACAGGTAATCGTATATTTGCAGCAATGAAATATTTCTTTAAATACATTCCCTTTTCCCAAAGGTATGCAATGTTTATTTTATCAGGCAAGCTCCCATGACAGTTCTCAACCGTTCCGTTTCTCAGCATGATTGATTGGTCATGGCTTCCAGACCCCAAGGAGCATGGTGTCCAGACATCCAGTGGTCAAAACTCCTCTGACCGATAGCTCTTACATGTATGTCAGTTTTATGTATATTTTTTAAAAAATTATAAGAAAGATTTCATCCCTCTCTTCCTTCAGAGAGAGAGAAAGCGTCTAGACATCTGGTGATTGACGGATCCAAATATTTTGTACCCGAAACTGAAATCCTGACATGAAAGGGAGAAATGAGTGACAAAGGTTCGGAACAATAGTTGACAGGCATCCACAACAAGATGGACAGGGGAAAATACATGTACTGTCAAACATCAGAATAAAAATGGGAACATCAGAATGGGAAAGGGAGACGGGAAGAAAGGAAAAAACAGAGAGGAAGAGATTAGAGGACAACAAAATGACTCAAACAATACTTCCAGCAGGATGATAACCTTCATGAAACCTTCATGGGTTCCAAGATATCTCTGATGGCACAGAACATGGGAAGGACAGCTTCTGGACTTATGAAATTGTTTCAGAATGGGAGAAACAATTTTGTAGGTCTCGACTGAATTTTAATCTCAATATTTTCTACAAAGTCAAATTGGAGTATGGACTTATGAAAGGTGTATCAAAAAAGAACAGTTCAATGGAGTTTAACCTGTTACCTACTGAGTTCTACAAGTATAATTCCCAAATGCTAATGCAGGGATAACCTGGTTTCAGTAGGCAACGGCTTAAGAAAATTTAGACATATAGATTCAGATATTCTCCACCAAGTCTTGCTGACTTTCTATTGCACTGGGGTTCTTCAAATGTCTTCAAGGCCTTACCATTTGTTTAATGTCGATGGACTAAAATCACATGGAGGATTTATTTTGGCAACTTCACTGTGAGCCCACATTTTATCATGTTCCATCCAAAGTTGAAACACCAAGGAATGTTGGTTCAAACTTCAAAGATTATTTGAATTGGAAGATTTTATAAGGGAGGCTAATGTTATCAACCACATGTTCAAGGGAGGGTCATCTAAACAATGCTGGTACAAAATTAAAGATCGAAATGGGTCATGGTTTTGGAATGTCCCCACAGGTAGATTTGGGTTCATGTTAGGGAAAGTAAGATAGGTATATCCACAATCAGAGCTGGATGGTAATAAAAAAATTACATGGAGTTGTAAATACAAGGCAATATTACAATGTACAAGCAATGTATCGCATTAACAACATACCCTGTGTACAAATGCAGTTTTCCTCATACCATGACATGTAATTTCAACGATAATATATGACTTAAGTGTCCCCAAGTGATTAACTTAGTTGATGTACACGTATATACACTATGAAGTAGAAATCAAATTGGTCTGTTCTCATGGGGCCAAAAATTTATCTGTATTTTAAGACAGTTTGACAGCACCCTGCACGCAAGAATTTTAATCCCTGGACAAAAGGAACACCATAATGATAGAAATACATGAGCACTTGTCTTGAATGGGTTAGTAGATTATGAAACAGGCATAACAAGAAGAAAAGGTGTTCAACATCAAAGTGAGAGAGATGTCAAAGGTTACTTACTGGCATGTCACCTCGCCATCAGTCAGTGTCTGGAGGTATACAGACTCCGCTATTGCAAGGGTTGGGACTACACGTACTGGTACCTACATAGTTTTTAAAAAGAGAGAGAGAGAAAAAAAAGAATAATTTACTTATGTCAATAATCATTTTCAAAAACAGAAGCAATTCTCTGAATGCTCAGGAGTGTAATCCATTCAGAGAGGATTCATATCAGGGATCACTTCAGGTTGGAGTGGATATCCAGGCTGAATAGTTTGGAATCCACTCAGAAATGTAATTTCAAACCACTCTCTAAGTGCATTTCATATAAGTGAGAGTGGATTCGAATCCTGAATGCTGCATTCGAGTCCCGAATGCCGCATTCCCCAATATAGCTTCTCAAAGTGTTGATTTCAACTTGTCTTCATATGCAAATAAGAACTTCCACTTGAACTTGCAACAGGGAAACCTGTATCTGTAAAGACTGCCCAAGGAAGATAAGAAAAGTAGTTTTTATGAGCAATTGGTCTTTATGTACAGGTCTCTTTTATACATCTATCAATGGGAAAATTGTTCCAGGGGAAACCAAAATTGTGGTCTTTATAGACAGGTGGTCTTTCTACATAGGTGGTTGCTAAAGCAGGTTTGACTGTATTTTCCCCCTATGCATGCTACAATTTGTTTCTGACATTTCAGGACTTGCTAAGTGTGGCACTGGTAGGCAAGTCTGGCATGTAAACAATTGAAGGAAGAAATCTGAATAGAAAATGAAATTGTAAAAACAGGAATCAAAAGAAACTGTAGGCCCTACATCCTAGCATTAAACTTGATATTGCTTCAACTAATACTCTCAATGTCTAATGATGTATGTAGCTAACACAAGCAGAAAGAAATCCCTCGACAACTTTCAAAACTGACTATTAAAAGATTGTAACATTATCTATCTTTATGTAGCATTTCCTCATTCCTGGTTATTTTCAGTGAAAGCAACATCATTATTTCATAGCAGACTTGTAAGGCCTATATACATGTAATATGAAATGAAATGTGGGTGGACATATTTTTATTTATCCACAGGTAAGAAAAAATATGATTATCAGCCTTAGATTCACCACTATGCAAAAGTTAAAGATACACGTATGTTTGAATTCTAGGAAAGGTGTTACAATTTGTGAACTTTGTGATGTAAATTTTAGGTCAGTTTGAATACAACAATCAGAATGTCTCCAGAAGAGGATTGCTCATCAAAATGCCCCCATATTTCAACTATGACAAGAAAATGATTACAGGTGTCTGACCCAAACATTTGTGTAGTAGTCCCATATACCTAACTTCTGTATGAAGTGCATGTGTTTTTCCAGCTGGATTCAGCCAATAATTCTATCATTCTTATTTTTCATGATTCAAAAACCCCTAGGACTAATGTTTACTACTACTAAATCAACCATACCCAATTGCTTTGAAACATTTTCTTTCATATTGTCATCACAGAACTCAACTTAATCTTTAAACAACATCATATCACACCAGTTCCCAAATCACTTCAATGGTTACCATTAGAAGAAGCGTAATGTTTTCAAAATTCTTTTACTGTTATTTCACTGTAAACAAAGCTCTGCTCCTCGATACAAAATTAACTTGCTGAATCATTGCATTCCCTCCAGATCACTACTTTCTCCACTCAGGTTTACTTCTTATTCCAGGGGAGCATATCATGAAAGGACTTGTCAGATGTTTTTATAATTGATTACCATTATCTTTCATTTCATACTATCCTCCTATTGCACTTTTGTCTACTTAGTCAAGCAATATGTGATTTCATATTTCACACAGTCGCACCCTGAGCATTTGATTATCAAGCTGATTTGGTGCCTTACAAATCTTATATATCATTAGTATTAAACAGATCAAGGTGTGTTCCAAATTTCTACAGCATGAATAAAGTACACTACAATATGCCAGATTTACAGCTGGTCAAAGTTTTGTTCCAGCCAAGTTTCGTAGGTAGTATCCTGTTGCGATATGCCCCCTTAAAATAACCAGAGAGACCTCTGTAGCCTCCCTAGCTCAGCAGGGGGAGGTGCATACAAGAAGGTACTCTAGGTCAGGACCAAGACTTTCAGTTTAGGATGCTTAAATTATTCTTGGTGGAAACTATTCACAGAGGACATAGAAAAAAAGGTATAATCTTAGAAATTAGACTATCCCTTCTGACTTGGACACTGTACCCCTGTGTAACGATGATGTAGAGTATACTGTGAAAGAAATTGTAAGGTATTTTGAATGGTTGATTCAAAGAAGTTGATAGAAAGAGTCCATTGAAGATTTTTAGTTCATCAAAATTATAGAAAATTGACTAAATCTGGAAGAAACCACAAAAGTGACAAGTACTGGAACTAGAGGATGTTGAGCAACATACACTTGTGGCATGAGAAACTGGATATTTGTAGACGTAATTTATCTGTAGTTACTTTAAAAAGAAATTTGAGTAGTTTTAAAAGTAATCCTATTGATTTATGAAAATAAATATAATGAGAAAGCTGTTGATTTATTTCAAAAAATAGAACTCAGCCTTCTCTTCAGATTTATAGCTTTTTACAATTATACCAAGTCTCAATTGTTATTAACAGAAGATCAACTAGCACAGCTGGACAACTTTTCCTGCTAGCATGTGTTTCCTAGAGTGGGACTGCACAAATATTCATCAACTTTCCCTTCAGAATTCAGATGAAAACCATTCCTAATCCTTTGTGAACATTCACTTTGCAGTTTTAACAAAAATACTCATTCTCTTGTCTAAACACTTAAAAATATAAATATACCTGTAAGTGATTATTAAACATGCAATAAAAATGTGAACAAAGGCAATCTCTTGGCATGTATTTGAGCTTTTTTACTTCCGTGGGTGTTTTCCTTTCCTAAACAGGATGCCTGAGGAGGAAGCGATGCAGGTCCAAAACTATGGGAGACTCGGTAAGACGTATCGGCACGCAAGGATTTAGAAATTCCCATTTTGCAATAGATCTTCTTACAATGTACATGTATATCTTTCAAAAGAAAACATGCTTTATTAGTTGTAATTCATCTCATCTTTGGATCTATCATTCAACCCAATTAAGTCATTTCTGAAGAATCGTGCTTGAATCTAGTGAAAAACAGTGGTCATAAGGAACTGACACTGCTGTGTTAAGAAATGGGCAATACATTTTTACCACAAAAAAAAATTTTGCATTCTTAGCACTCACTTTTCACCAGCCATCTTCAAATTTCTTCTTGCCTTTTCACGGATCCCAAGAAAAACAGAGTTTTTAAGGTCAAATTAACAATTAGTTGCTTCCCACCTTGCTCTTTCTATTTCAAATACAACCACAAAGAACAACTCTGCAGGACGACGTCAGGCTGGCAAGCTGTACAGGTCACGTTCCAAAAAGTTTGTTCAAAAACACTTTTCAGACCCTTTAAGCAGGGTTTGAAGGTGAGATCTCATAATGCTCAAGGCAAGATTTTCAAACTAAATTGAATAGACCTGCAGCATAACCCTGTGTATAAAGTTCACTCCAAGGAGACCAGAAAGTGGTTTTTACGATAGGCAGCCCTTATGCACAGGTTCCTCCAAATGTACGCATTTCAATGAGAAATACCATTCGAAGGGAATAAAAATATGGTCTTTACAGACAAGAGAGTACTAGAAGCATGAGATTTGCTTTATTTTGGCATATTAAGTTTAACGTGTAAGTCTGTCAGAGCACAATTAAAAATTTTCTTCTAGTTGAAGACTAGCTTTAATAACAATTATATCCCAAATACATACTGGAACCAATAGACTACCCCAACTCTGTCCAACCTTTTTTGTTTGTTGGTGATACCGCAGCGCAGCACAGCGCATGAAGGAGAAAGAGGTGAAAAACACACATTGGTTATTTATTTTACTTTTGCCTCTCTCTTCCAGAACAGTTTGGTGAGGATAGCATGAATCTCGTTACACAAAGAATGCAAGCGTGACACCCTTGAACACATACACAATAGGTTTGTACTTGGAACCCTTTCATGAAGATGAGCAATATGAGAGAGTGAGTGAGAGAGAGAGAGAGAGAGAGAGAGAGAGAACGGTATAGAGGACAATGGTACAAGTTGGAAGGCAAATAGCAAGTTTAAGAGTGCATTCAAACTGAGACAACTTTATCTTCATTTTCTCAAGCTTCAGATCTTGTCTTCCAAGATGTTGCAAAGAGCTTGTACATACATGTACTTAAAAATGACAGTACATGATGTATGTAGACAGGTTTATTTTCGTCTTTTCTTAGATACATGTGTATTTCACGTAATCTTAGCCTATCATCCCTATTATCTTACCCTACATGTATATAATGAATAATTTATTTTGTAAAAATAAGGAAGTTTCCTGACTATAATAACTGTAAAGTTACAATGAAGATACGTTCCCTGCCAAATCTTGTACCAATGCATCAAGCATGTGAGTTTTGTAAGATTAATAAATGTGAAACATGAAACTCAACCAAATGGAGACCACCCACAGATTGCAATATACATGTATGCCTCCATTAGACATGTTTTCATCTTAAAACACAGCAGAAGGAAATGTATTCTCTAATATGAACAGATCCAAACTTGGTCTTTGCCAGGCTAGGATGACAATAGACAAGGATGGCACAAACATGACAAAGCAAGGACTACTTGGCCCGCAGCTAACGGACTTGTTTCACACACACGTCATAATGGAATACCAAGATAAACATCACCAAATACCACTCTGGCACAGGACAGAGGTGTGAAAATTATTTTTTCTTGTGTAAGTGGGACTGGGTGCTTCTTTTGGAAGGTTATGCTCTGAAAGTCTAGTGGCTCTCTACTGTCAGAGTAGCCTAGTATTATAAACTCACAAAGCTTACAATTTCTAGTTTCTCCATCACAGTAAATCTTATGAATAAACAAAACAGTACAAGATCAGTAAAAAAAAAAATGAAACAAATAAACAAAATCAATGAATATTTTTTTTAATGGAGCACTTAAGCCGTAAAATAATTCTGGGGAAAAAAATCTGTTGATTCCCCCTTCCCATCCCCACACAATTGATTTCTTACAGTAGTTTTGTAGATCTCCGTTGCCACAATTACCCAATTTATTACAAAAAGACAAATGCAAAGACTGATTTAAAGCCAATCTCTAGTTTTGGTAGCAAAAGGAGCATTGACATTAAAATGATCAAGTATAGTCTCATATTCCCCATCTTGCATGAAAAGATACATGCGTGAAATTGTGTGACATTCCTTCCATGAGTTCTGGTGAATTTTCGTGTAAAAGTCTAAGTAGGCACTTTCACACCTACCCGATCAAGAAAAATACCTGGTATTTTCAGATCGGGTATTCTACCCCGATCAGAAAATACCAGGTATTTTGCCAGTGTGAAACCAAATTACGCGTAATATCCCCGAAAGAAAATACCCGTAAATTAGTAGGTACTTTCTCAAAATTACGAGTACTTTCTCCAAGGTCGCGGGGATTTTTGTAATGTGAAAGCAAATTATGAGAACTTCTATTCCATCAAGCACTGGCGCTCGAACCGTGTGCTATACTGGACATTGTTATCGTTTGTGTATACCCGCACATTCTGGATTTGAGATTTGTATTGTCTATTTCTAGCTATGTCGTTGTTTTAGTAAAGTTCTGTTCCACTTTCGTGTTTTTATTTATGATTTATTCTGATATATCGATACGGTAGTATGTCATCCTCTGATCATCGCTGATAACGATGTGGAGGGAGGAGGAGGCGAATTTAAAAGCGTGAACCTCGTCTGCAAAATAAATCGTTCTACGCATGCTCATAACTTCGAGAACTTACCCGAAGAGGTCTGGCTTCGGGTAGGTGTAGAAGCGCGGAACAATTATCTGATATTTTGGGGCCCTAACAAGTTCTTGTAATTTACGGGTATTTTTCCTGATCGGGTAGGTGTGAAAGCGCCTAGTGAAATGCAATATACTAGTCACACTAAGCGGTGAGCTCTGAAACCTCTACGCCAACGAGCTCGGCGTGAAACACACAGCAATTCGCTGTGTACATGTACATGTACGTGCAGGCAAATGGAATGCCCTTTGGTTTTATGTGTGTGCGGGCACTGTGTGATGCTCCGTCGACAATGTTTTCAGGGGCCCAAAAAGTAAAGTTTAGACATTTTTTATTGTAAAGTACACCCACACAAATGAGTTTTTATTCAGTATCCTATATCATAAAGGTTTTATGACACAGTCTCATCTCATTTGGCAATGAATTGAAATAGTGAAAGATACTTTCCTGAGATTTACCAAAACTAGAGACCAGCTTCAACTCCCTAGCTTACAGGAAAGGAATGTTTATTGCAAATATAAATTATGGTGGAAGATGAGAAAACAGAACAATTTCTAATTTACAGATGCAAACATCAATAATGCAGCAATCCTGATTTTGTTGGCAAAGAACAAATCAACAGTTATTTGTACAAGCACATGTAGGCCGCCCACCCCAAAACCGAAATGGAGTTCTTCCTACGTACGAGCTGTGCACATGTATCCTGCATCTATGGGCAAAGGTGATAAAACTGATTGCTTTTAAAAGCACCTCTAAAATCCTGTGAAGGTCAGGTTATCATCACATTTAGCAATGATCAACACCCACTACATTATTTTTTCTTCCATTATCATTTTTGGAGCTTTGGATTTGGCTGGTAAATTAAGTAACGACATGTAAAGGAGGTGCATTACTTTCAGGTTACATGCTGCTGACAGGTAAGAATTCATATCCAGAATTATTGGACGCAAAAAGCTGTTTTCATATGAATCATATAAATTGATCCATTCATGACCGAGTGTTCCCATTTTGTGGCTTTGCAAAATAACTTTTGACAGCACATGTACCAAGTATACAATGTATGCGCAGAAAAAGCAAACAATCTGCACATAATGTGCTCATTCTGGTAGCATCATCTACAGTATATGTCATTTGATGCTAAAAATTTTTAAGGCAAATAAGCACTAAAATCTTAAATTGGCAACATGATGGAAAGTTAAAAATCACTGTCTATGCAAACAAATTGGCAACTATTAACTTCTTAACAAACTTTCCATCAATTTTTATATTCATTATAAGCGATATGATTTTTTACAAGAAAAACAGCAATATGATTTTTATAAGAAAAATGTACAAGTAGCAATAAAAGAAAAAAAAACTGATGTTGCCAATCAGAAGAAAAGCTGACCAAAGTGGACTTTAAATAAACCATTACGAATGGGATAATCTACATGGTTTTTTTAAATGCTAGTTCTTAATTCATAGCCTCCTTTCTTCACTTTTCATATTATTTTCTCTCCTTTTCTTTTACACATATGATGAGCAATTTAGCTCTGAAACCTCAGAAAGATCTTAAGAAAAAAAAAGTAATATCATACATAAAATCAATGTACATTCATACAAACAACTTCTTGGAATTCACACTTTTTCCAACAAAGCTCTTGCGAACAAAACAGAAATAAAACAAAAGAAATCAAAATCGGAGCTTTCTTCACCATTTGAACTCAAACTAGCTATCCCTGATACAAAGTTACTCACAATTAATCAGTATTCACACATTTCCAAGCAAAAGAATCAACATCTGGCAATTCAAAACAAAGAAAATTTACCAGGCTCCTTTCTGACTACACATGAAAAGCATGCGGTGATACCAACGTAGCTTCTAGTATTGTCGCAAATTGATTTCTACGAAGGCGTAGGCTGGCCAGCTGCGAAGGCAAAAGTTCATATCAAACCATAGAAGATAGATTAAAGTATAATAGGCCTAACTTATTTAGTGTAGGAATTACCACAAAATGTATTATTCAAAGAACACAACTATTAAAACCATAAGAAATGTTTTAAAATGAGAAAAGGGGAGTAAGTTTCGAAAAGCAGGCCCTGCAGAATTATTTTCCTCACAATCTTATAAATTACCAATGAAAGAAATAGATGATATTAAAACTTTTCTCTCATTCACAAACTTGCAGAATTGCGTAATCACATACTGCCACCACAAAACTAACAAAACTAACTTTCCAAACAAATCCTATAATTCCCATTTCAAGTAAATTATGCAATTAAAGGGAAAGCTCTATGGGGAATTTATGGCTTTCCCTTTCAGAATGGGTGAATCCAGTCCTGTTTTCAGGGGACCTTTTCAAAACTACCACTTAGATCAAAAATAAACTTCCTCCATATTGGACATGTAAAATCATGTATCATCAAGTAATAAATTATTATTAAATCAAAACAACAAATAACACCAGACACAGGCTACAGTAAAATAAATTTTCATATCCAATTGATATCCCTGCCTGGATTATTTTGATTTTATGTTAACACAAAGTACACTGTAGTATGCACAAGGATCAGCAGTAAGAAATAATTCATTGTTATAGTTTTCCCTTTCACAAGCTATAAAAATATATTTCAATTGAACCATGTTGATTCTTTGATTTCACTTTCTCCTACTTTCTTTACATATTTGATTCGGTATCGGTTTCTGACATACACTGTAAAAGGAATTCATCATACGTGTTTGATAGTGGTATAATATATTGAATGACAGCTTAAAAGTATCATTAACTTATGAGCATACTGGAAAAAGTTACCACTGCATTATCAAGGAATGTTTCACTAGGAGCACATACATGTACATGTATAGAACTAGATAAACATGTGACCAACACAAAATGATGGAGTTATCTTTTGCTTTGTTTGAGGTTCGAGAGCAGTTAAAGAGTAGTCATTCTCATGTTACACTGCACAACTGCTATTGACTTTGAATATGACATCTACGTGTACATCCTTCATCGCATATAAAGCTATTCTACAAGTTCAAACAGTTAAATTCAGCCTTCAAACTTTGAAGTAAAGACTGGAAAACCTACAGGAGAAATCCTTCATTTCCATACCCGATGTGATGTGATGTGATACACGTAGCATTGATCAAACTACAAGACAATTCAGATGAAAAAAAAATCTAACCATATAACTTCTTACTGAATACACCTTCTAAACAATACCATAAACATGTATGAAGACAATTATAATCCTACCTTTAAATAAGAGGGGGCAGAGATTACCTCTGATTTAGTAACAAAAAATCCCCTAACTAGGGCGGTGCCAGATTCAGTGGGATAGTTTTACACACCCTGAGGCTGAGGGAAGGCATTCAAATTTTACTGTAGTAGGGGTAAAACTGAGAGCAAGTCCCCAGGGGCAGCGCTACAAGGGGGCAAGGGATGACTGCCCCCTATGATTTTTCAAGTGATCAAAATATATATTTCTAAGAGGAGAAAAAGAAGAAAGAAAAAGAGGAAGAAGAAGAAACAGAAGGAGGGAGAAGAAAAAAAAAGAGTATGGAGATAGACTGATAGAGAGGACTGGATCATGCAAAGTTTATATATTAGCCTATTTGTTCATTCAAAACATAAATAAAATCATATATGGGTCACCCTGCCCCCCCCCCCCCCAATCAAAATACCCTGATGCCACCCCTGCAAGACCTACAGGCTGATTCACAGTGTAATAACATGTGGGGTGTACAAAATATACCTCAAGGAAGGAGATCTTTGCTTATTGTCTTTTAAATCTTTTCATGTCAGATACAATCATGAATCAACCCATTTTGTACCACTGCCTGTCAGTACCATCATTCTTGTTTTGCATAATACACAAAATCAAATGTATGTACATGTAGTTTACTTCTTAAAGGCAATGGCTAACTTTGTGAGCAGCTGATTTTAAAAATTCTCAAACTAAGATGAAACATGTGTATGAGTACTTGTATTTGTCCTCAAAAACCCTGAAACCAACCATAATTTGGAATGAAAAACTGTTAGTAAGATGCAAACCACGATATCATTATTTTTGGTCTCAGAGACAATAGAATAAGAGGACCGTTTTGCTCGAATTAAAAAAAAAAACGTTATCTGCCTCCCTCTGCGTGATACACGAATACACACAGTAAAGTCCGGTAGGGGCAATCGCGCATGTGCACTCCTTACGTCTAGTCTGTGCAATTGACCCTTATACCGTATATTTATCAAACATTGGATCACATTTTTAATATTTAAAAATACTTCCTGTGGATATTATTCTTTGAAACTTTCAGACTTTTACACTATAACCCTTATGTTTATCCCATTTTCAAATAGCGAAACAATTTTTTTTTTTAATTATAACAATGTTAATCAATGCCTTTAATCTTTTGCGTTATATGCACATTATACCTAACATCAACAATGCCAACATAGTAAACATCTATAACTGAAGTTAAAAGGTTCCTGAACTACAAAGCAAAAATACATGTATATGGGGATGAAAAGGGGCTCTAATAAATTGAAGTAAAGAAGAGAAGGTGAACATGTAAAATATAGATTTAAAATATCTTTAAAAATAACAAATGATAATACCAAACAAGGGTGCCTCGATATACAGTTTATGTTGGATTCATGCTTGAGTTCAACCTCTTTTTCCCCCTGACAAAGGCCTATACATACTTTCTAAAACAACCTCACAAATTCCAATTACCAGAAAGCTAAATGCAAGATGCTTTGTTTACCAAGTAATTCTAATCTTTGAATACATCCCCCTTCAGCATGGCAATCTGTCTGGTCTTGATTCCAACACTAGATAACATCAAGAAGCTCATCACCTTTATCTCAGTGCTGTACTCATCAGTAAACAATGACCAGCTGAACTTCAAAACAAAGTCAGCAGAGTTATCTACAAGAAACTTCTGATTTTAATTTGAAAACATGTCAGCCCAACCATTAAGGTAATGACAAATTATCATCTGTTGAGAGCAAAGGGGTGATAACGCATGTACACTACTGCATCAACTTAACCCATAGCAGTACAGACTTTTCTTCAAGGTCTTATTTAATCAGTTTTCTTACCTCAAATTGGCAACAATTTTTTTTTTTTCATCCATACATAGATTGGAAAAGAATCAAAATGAACCAATGTGAATTTTTTTAAAATGCAAATTTAATGACAAATTGCCAATTTGCACATGATAATGGTGATTAAACTGATTATACACTTTACATTGCATTGCCAATTTAAAGAGCTTAATGGTTAGCTACAATCTAATCGCTCTCATTCATGAATGGTGGGATGTATTTTATTAGCAACAGACTCAAATCATCCTTCACGAATTCAATCACATAAAATGTTATATTACAGTTCGCAAAATTTGAATTGAATACACCAAACATAACACTCATTACTCTACAATCACAAAGGTGTTTATGTACATACATACATGTAAAGTGAGTATCAAAGGCAAGCAGACGGTATATTAAGCAAGAAAGATACATTGACAATTTTTTTTACTGCTTTCACAAATAGCTTTGAAACATTTTAAACAAAGGAAATAGATATTATATGTTTACTATTGTCTACATGGAACATAGCAAGCTTAGAGTCTGAATTTGAAAGTGTTACTAGAAGGTAACTCCTTATGACCCTTCAAAGTTCAAGGAAAGTTCACATTTTCAGAGCAATATACAATATAAATCTCACATGAAATAAATGATCAATATTTACTGTAAGATATAAAATACCACGCAGTCTACATTACATTACACTATGGAAATTGCTAGCGTACAGCAATTACAGGCCTACCTGTATTTGCAAAAAAAGGGTAACTCACAACAGTATGTAGCAAAAATCATTTTCTATTGTCAGAGCATATGCCTCTGGCTTATGTCTTGTATGCCGATGACATTGGCAATGACAACTAAAGATCATTCAAGCAAAAGGTCACATGGACTGGTAATGGCACTGGTATAGTTAGATTACAAACTCCTTATTCCTTAATTAGACAGTATTTTTGGTAAGTAAACTCCATAACTACAGAAAGCAATGACTAAAAACGTGAAATAACAAAATATATATTTGGGAGTCGCCAGCTTCCGACCGACATGTCATAGTTGGTAGGTTTGGGGGTCCCACATTCACCCACCATGCAAAAACCCATGGCAAAAAAGTGTACGGCTCGCGCGGACCAAACTTACCACCAACACAGCTACTCGTCAAAGTTGCGACCACTACCACCAGAAATAATCCTACTTTGAGAAGACAAAAAAGAGAAATTCCTGGATGGGTAGTCCGCCTCATCTTCGAATTCACAAATTATAACAATCCACGAGTCTTGTTGATCATGAGAACACCATCATTTCGTCTTAAAAAGCGATTTTTGGTCATGGATATATCACGGTATAGTTTGGGATCTGCTTCCGTAAGCTTATGTTCCGTATATGGTCCAGTCAAATTGTGCTATATCTATCTAGGATGGAGTACACACAGACATACACACAGTCACTTGTTCGCATGAGGTCGAGCCGTTGGCGTATATTACGTATGGTCTTTTCCTTTTGTGTTCCAAGAGAAAAAAAGTTAGGTCGTGTGGCTGTGTAAAACAGGCGCACGCCATACCACTGTATTCCTCCGCGCCCAACTTGTTGAACAAAAAAAGTTTACATGGCTGGTATTGTTGCGCCCAAGACCACTGTATTCAAATGCAAATTTTATCATTTTCTCCGCACGCTCTATCCAGACTGGACAAAAGAAGTGGTCAAGCTGATGAAACTAAAGCTCAGTAGGGCCAAAAGGGAATTACATCCAAATAGGACATTCACAAGAAAGGGAATCCGTATCCGCTAAGAGCTAATGATTTTTAGGTGATGCCCAAGGAGTGATGCGGTGAAGGCATCCACATGCCAAGATATCCCCCGCCGACCTATTCCCTTCTCAAATTACACACTCCCCCAAAGTCTTGCGCAGCATTAGAAAGAATTTCTGATTTTGATCAAAAATCCGGAGACGGATTCAAAGGTCGGTCGTATAGCACTGCACATTTGTCATGTTTTATGCTTGATGGTAAGGCTAGGGCTGTCTCCAACTCGCATGCTTGTGCGTTTATCAGGGTGTTAGGCAACAGTGGGTGTGGGGTGGGTTCCCCCATGGGTAGGAGTCTGCACGAAGTACGGGTCGCGTGCATGGGGGATCATCTACACCCTAACCACCGCTGGCTACACTCTCATAATCCATCGAGTAACACGCGCCCGGAGTGAGGCAAGAGCAGTCATATTTCTTCATCTTGAAATATACCGACTCAACAAAATAATATTGTCAACGGGGAGTTCAGGGCTTTGAGTATTTGGGGAGTACATACGTGAGGACCGACGTTCGTTATTCCTTCGACCGCTGTTTACAAGTATTGCTTGTACACGTGCAGTGGTTTTTAGGTCACAAAATGCAACAAGGAACTAAGTAAATTCTTTGACAAATTACAACTTGCCTGAGGCTGAAGTAATTCCTGCAGCCTCTAATAATGGCTACATCATAAAACCTCCTCATGCCAATAGTAACTTGACATTGCGATACAGACCAGACATCCATCCCGATCGTTCGCATAGGATTTTCCAAAATTTCCAATTGTTTTTTATTCATCTTTTCACTTGTTAGAATAGGCATATCCTTTTTCATAGACCTTAAATCATTACCCCCTGATAAATTCCATTTTAAAAAGAAGAATATTTCTTCTTTTCTTTCATTCGTTAAAAATGTATTCTTCTGATCCCGGCTTCTGGTCTTCCTCTTCCATATACCTTCTTCTTTTCCGGGTTCTTTTTCCTGTTCAGTACTGTTCTCTGGCACGATATCCTTTGGCAAGAGACTGAGTAGGCCTACAAATGCCACAGATGAAGAAAATATGTTTTTGACAAGGCCCTTCAGTACAACATGAAAATTTGTTATGATAATGTTGCTTGCTGTAACTAGCTTCTTTCGGCCACCAAAATATATCCAGAAATGGGTCAAATTTGTTTCCAAGAAAGATTTAAATGTCACTTGCTATAGCGCTACCTTTGCCGAAGTACATGAAGTATTCGCGAGGAGGGCTACAAATATGGATAGATGGAGGCACCCCTCTGTAAATATCTTCTTTTTTCCCCAAAATGGATGGGGGTGGGGTGGGATACATCTTTCCTTTCCTCTAGCATGCCTTATAGCTTTCTTGGTTGTCAAAATCGCTTCTAGGAAATATGGCTATTAGCTTCTTCATTCACTATTTTGTAATCCTGTTTCATTCCTAGATCCCGCACCTATAGCTCTCTAGGGGAATACCGATACAATTCACACGCTCATTAATTTCTTCCGGGTTTTGACACCAGAAAACTACTTGTAAAACAACTGTTTCCAAAATGGCGGAAACGCGGGTTAACACGAAATTATAGCAATTGACGTTTGATCGGACAATGTCAAATAAGTATTACTTGGAACCTAATATAATTCACCCTCTCCCTCTCCACCACCAAGAAAAAAAAGGCTAGTAATCGAAGTTCAAAATTTGTTTGAAACTCTTAAAGGTTAATGAACATTCATTCATTTTCCGTGAAAGCTGTATAGAAGTGATTGGCTGCCCTGATGAATCGTACAGAAATTAAAAGATCATCAAAACTGGAAATAGATACCTTTTTTTTCTTTGTCTGTGAGGGCTTGTATAAACAATTAATTACGATAAGGAAAGGTAAACCTAATTCACGTGTCGTTGTTTTGCTTGGTTTCAATATTAATGAGGAATTATCCATTCCGCGAATTCCTTATTTATACTTTCCTTGAACTATAAACACGGGTGAGTGTTAGGCATAAAAGATTGTTCTTCAACGAAATATATTTCTATAACGAAATTTCTATAACGAATGTTAAAGATTCTGCATGCATTCGTTTGGCAGATGATCAAGACAGAGAGACAAACAGACAGACAGACAGACATAGACAGAGACAGAGACAGAGACAGATAGACAAATTCCACATTGGTTGTTCTTACCAATCATTCCAATCAAGCCCTGCTTTTTGCGATACTGAAAGCATCATTATCCATGCCCTGGATCCGTCTGACTATCCTTATATACTTTAAAACCTCTTATTTTACGATTTTAACCTGACTTTTCATCAGGGGTGGCGCTACAGATTTGTCAAGTGATTAAAAAAAAAAGAGGAAAAAAATGGAAACAAGAGGAATAAGAAGAAAAAAGTGTATTGGGAAAGAGAGGGCTGGGTCATACAACTATATATACCCCCTTTTGTTCATTTAAAATGGAAATAAACTCACCTATGGGTCATCTTGCCCCCCCCCCCCCCTCATCAAATTCCCTGGCGCTGCACCTGTGTTCGACCATTCGACTGGATGCAAAAACGTAATAAAAATGGTGTGTTTTTTAAAAGGTTATTCAGCATTCACCCATCTCTCTCTCTCTCTCTCTCTCTCTCTCTCTCCCTATATGCGTCTCTATCATACCCGTCCCATATTTCCTCTCCTTTTGTTCTTTCTTTGTTCTTTATTTCTTTATTTTCATTTCAGATGAATTGACTTCTTATTAATTTTGTTCTAATTTCCTCACATATTTCTTCTTCTTCTTCTTCTTCTTCTTCTTCTTCTTCTTCTTCTTCTTCTTCTTCTTCTTCTTCTTCTTCTTCTTCTTCTTCTTCTTCTTCTTCTTCTTCTTCTTCCCCCCCTCCTCCTCCTCCTCCTCCTCCTCCTTCCTCTTCTCTTTCTTCTTCTTCTTTTTCAATTTATTGTGTGGAATTTAGCCAATTTCAAAACCTTCATTACAGTCAACAATAGATCCAGGGACGTGCTTAGCCCCACAATCACAATCAACACTTTCTTCTTTATGGTACAAAGAAGCAGAAAACAAAGAACAAGATGGCGCTCTACAGAACATTTCCGCTTTCCCTGGAAGTATCATGAACATAATAACATTTTTTTTTTCATTCTAACACTGTTATACGTGAAACGCAAGGCCTGGAATTGGCTAGAGGGGCGGGAGGGGGAGGGGGAGGGTGAAATTGGAATTCAAGTAATTCTTGAATCAATTATTGTATTCCATGGAGTAAGCCCAGTGCATTTTCACCCTTTCCATGCCGAAAATGGAACTTCTGGCCTCGTTTCCGCGTTCTATTCCAATTCATTACGATAATTCATTTATGGGTCATTTAGAAAATTAATCACAGCTGTCCTGCTTGACAAAAATAGGAGCATTTACCATTCAACCATTATTGAAGAATAAAGATGAGAAGTTATTTCGTTCTCAATCTTGTGTGTATAGTGTGTATAAGTAAGATAAACATTTGCACTTTTATCTTCTTTTTTTTTAAAACCATTTGTGGTTTATTTAGAAAATTAATCACAACTATGACCTTGCTTAACAGAAAAAAAAATGGAAAATTTACCCCTCTACCATCATTCAAGAAATAAAGATGAGAAGTTATAATATTTCGTTCACATTCTCGTATGTATATAATGTGAGTAAGATAACAATTTATACTTTTATCTTTATACATTCACTTAATTATCTCTTCAACCACACCATAATGATAAATGATGCGGTAAATGAAATCCTCCATAAATTCTACGTGGTTAAGTTCACAGCGTTAACCAGATGCCATTTTAGAAAGTGAAAGATGCCGGTGCACACACAATCTGAATTTCGTTCTTCTTCCTTCTCGTGGTCGGTTTGGTTAACGTAATTATACGGTACAGATTTTTTGAAAAATAATTAAATGGTAAATAGAGGGGAAATCTGATTTTGAAATTTAAAAAAAATGAAATTATTCTTGTATTATATAGCTAATGAGCATTTCTGATATATATTTTTTTACATGTTTATTAGTATTCTAATTGTTTATATCTATAGACAATATTCAAGCGCTTCTTGAAGTAATTTTCGTGGAATGAATATTTTGAATAATTATGAATTCGTTCGGTCCACGAGACAAGCATCGTCGATCTCCTAGTCCTTCTGTATGGTAGGCACCCATAAGGTGGTTTCATTTACATGACCGATGTCCAAAATAGCTCACATGACCGATGCATGTGCATGTAAATATCTTACTATCTTATCTTTTTCCTTATTTTCCATTTATTTTGCCCTCATTTTGAAAATTATGTTTCCAGACTGCCATCTTCATCATCATCATCATCATCATCATCATCATCATCACCATCATCACCATCATCATCGTCATCATCATCATCATCATCATCACCAGCATCAGCATCTGAATCACCACCACCACCACCATCATCATCATCATCATCACTCATCAGTATCATCATCATCATCATCATCACTATCGTCAGTATCAAAATCATCGTCATCACCATCATCATCATCATCATCATCATAATCGTCATCATACTCGAAGTGAGGAGAGGGAGAGAGAGAGAGAGAGAGAGAGAGAGAGAAGGAGGGAGAAATTTGAACAGAAAGGCGAAGAGAAGAAAGGCGAAGAGAGGAGCAATGATTTAGGGAGAAAGAGAGAGAGAGAGAGAGAGAGAGAGAGAGTGGAGGAAAGGCAAGGGGGTGAGGGGAAGGGGCTGTTATACACTCCGTAGATATATGGAATATCTTATAGTTATTGCCTTCAATATTACATTTCAATCTAGAAAAAGGCCTACAGTTTCTTCAACGACGGAACTACTTTTTGGTTCCTTTTTTTTTTTCCAAAAGTAACCTATTACCACAGCATCCTGGTATGTGTATTTAATCATTCAAAACAAAATTATACAACTACAAGATTGGTTTACCAATATCTAGACGCGGATTCTTTCCGTGAATAGTGGTTTAAAAGAATAGTTCTTTTTCATTACTCAAGGTTGTCTCTTTGGGCGTACAGCTTCCATTGAGCGATATACTTTTAATAGCAAGATTGATCTAAGGGGTCCCGAAGTTCAACATCCTCCTTAACAAAGTAGCCGATTAAAAGGGGATTAATAAAGGATTAAACCTAATCCAGGAAAACCGTTTCACACCTGTCCGAAAGCTAATTGTGTCTACGAAGAGCCCATTCAAGGGATTATGTCTCGTTAACCGATTATCAACAATGGAGTCATTCATGATGGTCAATGTTCTTTAAAGGCGATCCGAGATGTGTGTTTGTTTATTTCTTTGTATTTTAAGATCGAAGCAAAGTCTGGGGTTACAAAACGTCTCATCTTAAATTGTTTGTCTGAAACTGACAGTTGTCTGGCAACATGGGAACTCTAGCAGAAAGGCGAGAATGCTTAATGGTTTATTCTGCAGATAGGGACTTCGTACATTCTTTACTCCCGGATCCCCCTCTCTCCTTTCTTGTCATTTTATCTCTCTGCCCTTTTCTGGACATGACGATGTTTTCCACGAAATTCATATCCATTGCAAGAGCTTCAAGGCTCTACGCACTAGCTTTCCTTTGCCTGAAAATTTCATTTTCAATCTTTTTTTTTTCTAAGATTTGATATTAGTAAAAAAAAAATTTACCCATTCTATCTTACATGTATATCATGCTAAACAGCAATGACACCAATGTTACCAATGTTATGTACACCAGTAGGAGGGGAAAAAATATTGCCAGAGTGTTGGTGGGGGAGGGGTGCAGGACAGGGGCCGTGGAAGCGGGGAAGCTGGGGGATGCAGCCCCCCCCCCCCCCCCCAGTAATTTCGGCTAAAACTATTAATTGTAAAAATTTAATATCTAAATTGTAAATTCTCATTTCATAGGCTTTAAAACAATGAAAAAAAAGGGCTTCAGGGGAGCTGCGTCTCTGAACCACCGCCAGGGGCCCTGGACTCTACCTGTTTGGGTAACCCCCCCCCCCCCCCTCCCGATTCCCAATAAAGTTTTGTAACCCCTGCGGGAATAACTTCCTTGGGAATTAACCATTCACAGAATAAAAAATAAGCGATCGAATTATTTATACCTACTGTGCATTTTTAAATGTAACTTCGTGTATATTATGTTTTTTAAAAAAAACAGAACATTTACTCTGTAGTGTTTTGTTGTTCTTGTTGTTGTTGTTCATACACACAGTGCTCTTTTTAAAGCAGACCTTTAGGCTCTGAAAAGACTACCATGTTTTAAAATAAAACGTAATAAATACATAAATTGATAAATTAATGAATAAATGAATAAATTGATTAACTAATGAATGAATGAATAAATAAATAAATTCATAGTCTTGTAACTTTATACCCTATATATTATAAAAAGAGAGCAGAGTATTGATTGATATCACTGGAGTTCAATAAAAACATATAAAAATACAATACAATGCACTACACTTATTTCGGTTATTAAAGCTGAAATTAGACGTCGGTATAAAATCAATAACGCAGTAATTCGAGTCAGTGACGTGCCTGAAACTAGACTATGCTACTTCGCAAAAGCCAGGAGCAAAGCCCCCTAGCAAATATTCAGGGCTATTCATGAGCTGATCCCATCTCTATTCACTACACGTCTGCCAGCTGTGTAATGGCGAAGCCCAGGCTTTTACCCCAGCTCTTTCCCACGCTCCGCGCGTCCTCCCCGAAACGCATCGCGATTATATGCCCCCGCCTCTGCTCAACACATTTAAGGGATTAGCAGGACTGGTCATAATTAAAAATTGTTAGTGTTGGAGGAGAACGGCCTGGATTGCATCATTATGCAAAACTATGGCAACGTTAACATATCGCATCCTGTTTGGGATGTTCGGTACCCATGTGATCGTCTGCGCGCGAAGGAAATTTATTTCAGTGAAAATCTCCTGTTTCCCTGAAAATAAGGATTGCATTGGAGTCACTGCTCACATTTACATGTATATGGGGAAGGGCGACCTTACGCACGGCACAAAATAGTGGTTCTATTGATATCGCCCATATTATGTGGCAATTAGAGCCCTCCCCAACTGGATAGAAAGGCAGAACAAAAATGCTCAGTAATTAAACAAACCCCCAAAATGAGGAAGAATGAAAAAGAAACGAGAGAGAGAGAGAGAGAGGGTGGTCGGAGTCGGAGAACTTTTGGAGATTGTATGATCTTCGAAGCCTTATCCCTCTCAATCGCTTTACTCCCTCACAGTGACTGCTCCCCCCCCCCCCCCCCCCCCCCATACACAAATGCAAAGCATCCACAACACTTTGGCCTTTAGCCTGTTTAGAACCTTAACAAAAAATTCCGTATATTGAGAAGAAAAAGGAGACTATGATGATGATGATGATAATAATAGAATACTATGAATGGAATTTTGCTTGTGAATACATGTTTATGCCCTTTCATAAGAACAAAATATGTCACAATGAGGGATTTGCAAGCATATTTTCTGACTGAATTTCATACAGGCCGACATGACAAATTTGTTTAGCCATGGAGGTGGAAGTTCTACCTTCCTGCTTTTAGCCATGGAGACCTCGTCAGCATCAGTGCCGTGCTTCCTGAGGAGGGGGCGGGGGGTTGCAATTATCCCGGCAATTAAAAGGTGCACACTAAGAATAAAAGGTTCAGTATTGCACCCCTTCAAATGCAACACTAGGAGCTCCTTTATAGGTGCAATTTTGCACCCAAAGAAGCATTATGCACCATTAAGGAAGCAGAGTGTTATCCTCTGCACCGTTTTGGATGCAAAAATTTATGGGTGCAAACAAGTACAAAAGGGTGCATCTTTGCACCTTTTTCATGTAGGGTGCAAGATTGCACCCCAAAGGGTGCTGCTATTGTTGCATTCGGGGTGCAAAATTGAACCTTTTATTCTTAGTGTGTATTTACATTTGGATCGAGAGAAACAAATTTTAGTTAAACCTGAATGTCAAAGGATAAGCACAGAGAGAGGTTCGAAACCAGGATCTCTCAATTAATAGAGCCTTCACCAATTTAGCCTATATAGTCATATAAATACAAATCAAATCAAATCAAATTTTACTGAAATAGAATCCACAGTGTTATACATGGGCGTAGATGGCGGGGGGATGGAGGATGCATCCCCCCCCCCACTTTATGAAGTGGATGTATTTACATGTATGCATATCAATCAAAAATAGGTATGAAGACCTGTCTGCACTTTATGTTGTTATATCATAAATGTAATTTTTTTTTTAATGAATCGTTGAAGAGGTCGGCCCAAAAAAAAAAAAAAAAAAAAAAAGCGCATAAGTATGATTATACGGATTTCATTTCATTTCATTTCATTTATTTTTTCCATTTTCAACTGTAAATAACCCAATTACATCAGAAAATATATCATCATTAACATAATGCACAAAATAAGAATAATTTTCAAACAATGGAATTTTCAAAAGTAATTATATAAATAGACGTTGAAAATGGAGGTATAATATAATGCTGTAATGGATATATAGTATAATGCTGTAATATAATGCTGCCACACTCTTTTTACATAATCTTACAAATTAGGGGGGATCTAGTTGTTATGTCTGATATTGTCTAATCTTCCATTATACACATTGCTAATGGGAGTTACACAGATTTATAAACTTTTCACATGCGCTTTTATCTTTAAAATGATGGTACTACTATGTTGTGGGATAAGATTTCTCTTTCTTCAGGATATGAGCCAGTTAACCTTGCCCTCTGTAGTATTCAAACCACAATTCTTGTCTTCATTGACGTAGATGGCGGGGGGGGGGTGCATACCGTTTTCTAGCAATCTTCTGATTCTGTAAAAACCGGTCATCCTTATAAAGTCTGCAGGCACAAACCCTGGTCAGTCGAAACAGGTTACAAGGGTCTGAGCAGGAGACTAAAGCTAAAGGAGTTCAATGGGGATCGTGTACTCTAGCAACTCCTGACCTATATTGACACAGCCAGTAGGCACCTTGGCTAGGCTTCTCTCAAGATACAACTGCATTTTCATAAAGAGTCAATTAGGGTCTGTGGGCGCAGACTACTAGTCACCCTACTTTCAGTTCATAGAAATTATGAAAACGACATTCTTCTCCAGAAGTTACTTCACACTTGAGCCGATTGCATTATTCTTGGAAAGCAAGCATGCCTAGTAGCAGTTTACGTCACAACATAACTATGATAAGCTTCAGATCGTGCCCAGCAGTAGGAAAGAAATCCCCTGTCTTCTTTCAAAAATGAAATTTATGTTAGTTTTTAAAACAATCTATAGCTTTGTTTACTTTTTCCCCAAGTCTTGATTTATTTATTTTTTCTTTACTCAGAAACCGATTGCATTTTGCTTACTTATATTGTCGTCGATTTTGGACTTGTTCAAGATCCCGGATGCAATAATCATGTTTCAAAATGTAATTGCCAATACTATTAAGTCTTCCGAGTGAGCTTCTCCTTTTATATATTCGAGCATGAACTCTAGCCTTTTTCGTTCACCCTAAAAAGTTGTACGATGGGAGAGCAAACCGAAGGCACAAGTTTTGGTTTCCTCAATCTTAATCCCACTAATGTTTCACAGCATAATCTTCCTTAATCAAAGCAAACTTAAGTCCCCAGATTAAACATTAAAAGTGTTTTTTTTTTCTCTCTCTCTCTTTTCTTCAATGGGTTTAGGACTGAATACGTAGAGGAATTAATCACTCAGAAGGGGTGGTACAGACACCGACAGAAGTCTACTACCACACCAGTCCCTTACAATATCAACTGTGAGATGGGCCCAAGCCAGAAATACAATACGATACCTCTATCTCTGTCCCTTGTTCTTAAACTTTTGCTCGCAGTACGATTTGATATGGCTGGCCGAAAATATTGAGTTTAAAGGAGAATGCAACCCAGACATCAGCGTGATTCCAGTGAATGAAGAAAAACAAGAAGAATAAACAGTGAAAGTTTGAGTAAATTCGGACAATCTGTTCAAGAGTTATGAACTTTGAAAGTTTAAGTTAATTCTTATTTTAGGGATCCTTAAATTGGCAACTTTGCCAGCATCTGTGATGTCATCATGGACAACTCTACATTCATTTTGTACACAGAATTCAACATTTTCTTTATTTTCAAGAGAAATAAAAATTATTTTCATTATTGTTTGAGTATGACATGGCTATATCAATTCTGCAAGCATATTGGGAAGAATTATGTTGATTCCTGACTTGAAATTTCATATAAATCAATTATTTTGAAAAAATTATGTACAAAATGAATTGAGAGTTGTCCACGATGACATCACAGATGCTGGCAAAGTTGCCAACTCAAGGATCCTCATAATAGGGATTTACTGAAACATTCAAAATTCATAACTCTTGAACAGGGCTTATGTCGAAAGGGTGCGTGCGCGGAGCGGGATGGGAGCGGGGAGGGAACGGGGATGGCCGCACCCTTTCGAGAGAAGCCCCCCCAGTTGTCTCGAAAGGGTGGGTTGCGTGTGGGGAGTGAAATTAACGCACCCATTCGTGGAAACCGGGGGGGGGGGGCTTGTCTCGAATGGGTGTGTTGAGTAGTCTGATGTACCAGCCGTTTTTTTTTTTGTTAATGTAAGTAAAAAAAAAATTTTTTAAAGAAGAAAAAAGTAGGAAAGGAGACAGGCGGTTGGCTATCACCTGATGGGGGCGGGGGGCGGTGTCCAACGATCCCCAAAATATATAGGAGGGAAAGAATTCCCCTTTTCTGTCTGCTAGAATATTATGGTGGGATGCATAAAACGGGAGAAATGTATGCCCCACTCCCCCCCCCCCCCCCCCCAAAGAAAAACAAAAAAAAAAAAAAGGAATAGGCATTTTGTTATGAGTATTCTTACACTCAAGACCGGGACTCAAGAACGCAAAAGCGATCTTATGAAGCCGCACACACACACACATACGCACACACCCTCACTTGCAAATATCTTCCTTCAGTTTCTTACTGTCGCAAATTAAAGATGTGCATGAGGCTGACTTCATGATGGAATGCGCATTTCCAAAGGACAGATGAGGCAGAATAGGAAGTCATATTTCCAGTTTATTTGAATTCACCATGGAGGGAGGGACAACAACATTGTGCACTTCAAGCAATCACAAACAAATTAGACAAAAAGTTGTGTGTGTGTGTGTGTGCGGGTGCAGAAGATTGCTTCTGCGTTCTTGAGTGTAAGAATACTCATAAACAAAATGCCTATCCACTTTTCTTGGGGGGGGGGGCATACATTTCTCCCGTTTTATGCATCACACCATAATATTCTAGCAGACAGAAAAAGGGGAACTCTTTCCCACGTGTATATTTTGGGGATCCTTTGACCAGCCGCGGATCCAGGATTTGATGACTGGGGGGGGGGGCCATGGCCATGGAAGATTTTTTTTTTTTTGTAATCTAGCGACTAAAAAAAAAAAAAAGGTTGTACATTACATTCCGGCAGTGAACTAGCAGGGGGGGGGGGTGCATAATTTTTTTTTTTTTTTTTTTGCGTGTGTCGTAAAAACTGTGCTAGGGGAGTACGCGTATCCTATTATCCTATTACAGGTCCAAAAATTTCGCGACAAGCAAAAAAAAAAAAAAAAAAAAAAGGTTGTATATTACATTTCCCATTTCGGCGTTCCTTCTTTTTTTTGGGGGGGGGGGGGGCTTTCTTTTTTAGGGGGCCGAGGTACCCAAAATGGTCAAAAATGGGCTGAAAGCAAAAAATTTGGGTCGGGGGGCAAAGTCCCGCTCGCCCCCCCCCCCCCCCCCCGGATCCGCGCCTGCCTTGGACACCCCCATCAGGTGATAGCCAACTGCCTGTCTCCTTTCCTACTTTTTTCTTCTTCTTTTTTTTTCCTTACATTAACAAAAAACGGCTGGAACATCAGACTACTCAACACACCCTTTCGAGACAAGCCCCCCCGGTTTCCACGAATGGGTGCGTTAATTTCACTCCCCACACGCAACCCACCCTTTCGAGACAACTGGGGGGGGGGGGGGGGGGCTTCTCTCGAAAGGGTGCGGCCATCCCCGTTCCCTCCCCGCTCCCATCCCGCTCCGCGCACGCACCCTTTCGACATAAGCCCTTGAACAGATTGACCAATTTTGCTCAAACTTTCACTGTTCACTCTTCTTGGTCATCTTTATTCACTAAGAGCACACTGATGCTGGGGTTGCATTCTCCTTTAAGATTTAAACATAGAATAATGTAGATCCTTTTATTCCCACAATACAATATACACCTTTACTAAATGATTGACATTTGTTGTTTTTTCATTAGAACACTATCTATCACTGAAAAACACCAAACAAGGAACAAATTGATTTTTCAAATCAAATCAAATTTATTGAAATTAAATCCATAATGTTGCATATCCTATTCATAAAGGATAACAAATAGTGTTTTGGTGCATGAAATGTGAATGGCATTTGAAATGCTTCCACTTCCCGGTCCCCTATGTGGGCCATTTGGGTATAATGTACATTCACAACACACTAAGAATAAAAGGTTCAGTTTTGCACCCTTCAAATGCAACACTGGGAGTCCTTTATGGGTACAACTATGCACCCAAAGAAGCATTATGCACCATTAAGGGTGCAGAGTTGTACGCTTTTAGGGAAGGTGCAAATTTGCACCCTTTTGAATGCAACAATTTCTACACCCTTAAAGGTGCATAGTTGCACCTTTAAGGGTGCAGACGGGCTTTTCCGGGTGCAAACAAGTACAAAGGGTGCATCTTTGCACCTTTTTCATGTAGGGTGCAAGATTGCAAAAGGCGCTGCCATTGTTGTATTTAGGGTGCAAAACTGAACCCTTCATTCTAAGTGTGAAGTGTATGAAGGGGAAAGGCTGGTTGCTGAAGCCCCTTCCCTCCCCTCCCCCAAGAATCTCAAAATAATCAAATGATGAAACCTACCACCTACTTTCAAGCTGTGATGTTGTCTCTTTTACATATTTTTTCACGTTTGATTGATGATGGAAATACATTTTCCAAGAAATCGAGTGACAAATGTTTGCTCTCTCGCTTTGCTCGCTCGCAAAACTTACAAACTGAGCAAGTGAAGTCTGTTGTACTGCTCAATGGATTTCAGAAATCTTTCTGGACCCTGGATCAAAATAATTAAAAACCCGGGCTCTATAGACTGTTTTTATCACTGTTGCCCACGTCTCACCTTTAATCTTCCGCTTTGTTCAAAGGATTCGGGGATTCTATACCCCTGGCCAAAGAGTTAGCTCTATCGACTCGTGTAAAATGTTACGGACTAATGACTGTCTGTACGTACAGCAGTGCAATGTGTATTTCTTGAATAATCCGCTTTTCATGACGATACCAATCGATTTGTTATTTTGTATATGTGTGCGTATTTATTTATTCATTTTGTTTTGTTTTCATTGATGATTGTTATTGAATAGCATTGTTACCAAGCAGGGCCTCATGGAAGACCACCATTATTGGTGAATGTGCCACCCTGTAAGTATCAGAAATTAAATTGATAAATAGATGAATAAATGAAGAAATAAATAGATAGGTAAATGAATAAATGAATAACTGAATAACTGAATAAATAAATAAATAAATAAATAAATAAATACATTGATTAATTAGTAAATTACAGTAAAAAAATTCAAAAAGTAAAAAAATATTTTACAGAGAGGCCCGGTTTTCATTTTAGGTCCACATGCCGTTCCTTGCCGTCACTTTTGTATCCATGCATGATACCGATATTGATTGTTTTCCTGGCAGTATGAGAACTCATGCCCTATCATGGCCGTACGCACATAGGGGATTAGGGGGGCAGTTGCCCCCTAAAAATTTGCAAAACCACACCACTTTTTATTTTGCCTTACCTTTTTATTGAGAATTTCCCCAAATTCCACCCAAAATGTGCACCAGATCGTTCAATTTCAGTTCTAAAAATGCAAAATCTCCCGCTCGGTCGCTTCACTCCCTCGTTTGAGTGTTCCCTCAAATATTGAAAATATTCTTGCCCCCCTAGGAAAAAATTCCTGCCTACGGCCTTGTACCCTATTTGTTCATTTACAAACAGTCATAACTACAACGGAAAGTCTCGTTCTGAATTTATTTCATTATCATATTATCTCAGGTCAATAATGTATTTCATTTCATTTTATTTATGTATTTATCATGCGTTTATCACTTATCTTAATTACTTTTTTTTTGCCAAGTCGGTGATCGTACTCTTTTCCTACATCTGCACATAATTTAGATGAGACTTATCACCATAAAAAATGTCATAACAATGATAAATGTTATGGTGTAGTTTATCCAGGGAG
Organism: Echinometra lucunter; assembly: GCA_029962745.1. Taxonomy (NCBI): domain Eukaryota; kingdom Metazoa; phylum Echinodermata; class Echinoidea; order Camarodonta; family Echinometridae; genus Echinometra; species Echinometra lucunter. The sequence goes on from CM057165.1 coordinate 3,849,289, forward strand.
GCCTACGCGTGTAGCTATCGCCAGTTCCCCGTGTCCTGGGTCGAGGGGAACAAAATTTGTGGTTAAACATCTTGTCAAAGGTTTTAAGCAGCCAGCGTTATGCCAGAGGCAGCTATAAAACCCCTCCCGTTTGATGCCCTTACGTCTATATATTCTACAAAATATTGCAAAGTCTCTACCAAGGACTTGCATGCCTCTTTACAGCAATCTATACATTCTGCCTTCCCTCCGGAAAGCAGAACGCTTTTGATCCTTCCCATGTTTATCAATTTCTGTCTATCTACCCCACCTACTCCTCATCTGCAAATAACATGATTTCGCAACAATCGGGGACAACGCACTATTCATTTTCCAGCACAAATTCCGCGTCCTAGGTAGAAACACTCCTCGACCGGGGGGGGGGGATAATTTACACCCTTATCGATATCTGGATGTGTCCTTCACCCATTTTCTACAAATTGAATAACACCTTTGGCAAAGGCGGAAAACACATCTCAAATCGGATTCCAACACGAAGTTTATGTATTGATCACAGTATGAACCCCCAGGCTATACAAAAGATCCTGCTCATATCTATGTATTGAAAAATTAATAGATGTCAACTATTTGTCATCGAAGCACCGAAGCATCATCGAGCGTGGGAAAGAGGCGAAGACCCACTGATTGTTTAATCCCTCGTCTTGTTACCATGCCAACCTGCTAATTGAAATGTAACAATGGTCATTGTCAGTAATATGAGCATCTCGTCTGGTATACATATCCTGTCAGCACTTAAGCTTTAGCGTTTGGAGGATCATTCTATTCTTAGTTTTGGATATGAATAGAAAATAAGACGAACAGTCAGAGTATCAGTTTATGGTTTTAAAAAAAAAATAGGGCTATTATTTTCTGATCCTTGCATATCTGTATACACAAGAGCCAATGAAAGAGAATCACATTCGCAAGCATTATAACGTCATGTATTTCAACAACGAAAGCAGCAACTACAGCACAATATTTCTATCTTCTGGGGACTATATAAGGCAGGTTTTAAGCTACATAACATGACATAAGGTGCTATTGTAGGATGTTTAAATGAGCAATAATGATGATAATGATAAGAAGTAAATAACAAACAAAAAACAAAAACAAACTCAGACGAAATGTTAAAATACAAAGAAAAGAGGCCGCATGAGAAAAAGCAAACTTAAGTCAAGCGAGGCAGCTCCCGAGGCAGCTCCCGATCCTATCATAGGATGTCTAAGCGAGCAGTGATGATAATAGTAACAATAAGAAGTAAATAACAAACAAAAACAACAAATCAGACGAAATGTTAAAATACAAGGAAAAGAGGCCGCATGAGAAAAAGCAAACTGTAGTAAGTCTAGCGAGGCAGCTCCCGATTGATAACTGTAATTCTCATTTTTTAGTTCAAAGGAAAAATTTATTCAACAGAATATTGACGAAAGTTGTAAAATAGGTAAAACAAGAAAATTATTAATGGATGACTTTACTAAAGATTATAGAATTTGTATCTGTGTGAAAGGGTTACATTTGAGGTTTGAGGGCACGTTGATCCAGCTACGATTAATTAATTACTTTAATGAATTTTAATTCATCTATTTATTTGTTCATTTATTCATGTATTTTTATTCATTAAAGCAGGGTTGCCTCTTTAGTTGAAAGCTGCTTTCAATTACGGCCCTGCATGATAAGAACGATACATGGCTGTTACATACACAAATAGTAATTATGATCTGTCATCTGAAATACTCTGACATCCACCCCCAAAAGATGAAAAGAGTCCACACTTTCTCTGGAGCCTCTTTTACTCCTTATTTTCCCCCTTTTATTCTTTAATCCTAAGTGCATGATTATGTCAAAAGTTAGAAAATCGTGGGGGGGGGGGCGTCCTAAATCCCCAGTGATTTTTCTATAATAAACTTCCTGATTTCTGTTTATCACCTGCTTATAGCTCTGTAAGCAAAATGTACAAAAGGAAAATAGAAGCGCACATTCTCAAAAGATTTTTTTCCCCAGTGGACTCTACTGAAAACACCAGCACAGGGATACTACCAATAAGCATTATAACATGTATAAAGACTTATGATATTTTATTCAAGGTAACGCTAGATTTGTAACTCGATAAAAAGGAAAGAAACGCAGGAAAACTGAACATGAAGATGACATACAAGTTTGGTATAGGATGACCAGAGCTAAACTGGGAAGACCGAATTTTGAATTTCGCCCAAAACATCAATTGAGGTACATTGACGATTTAGCCATTATTCTTCAGAGCTTACTTTAAATGCATTTGAATTTTCTTCAACAAATGATTCATTTTATCTGTGACTAGAAAATTAAAGAGACATGAAAGCATTTCGTTTGTTTCTGCTGAAGAGAGAGAGAGAGAGAGAGAGAGAGAGAGAGAGAGAGAGAGAGAGAGAGAGAGAGAGAGAGAGAGAGAGAGAGAAGGGTGGAGAAGGGGGAAAGAGGGCGCAAGTCTCTTTTTCTGTGAAAGGTTTGAAGGTCAAACCTTTGTTTCATAATTATGTTTGTAACATGAAGTAGTTTCAAGTTTCAAGTTTCAACACATTTATTTCAAATGATTCAAAATCAAATAACATACAAAATAATAAAAGTAACGCATCACTAGAAAAAAAATAACCCTATAAATTGAAAAGACAAAGGTGAACTTTAAATGCGCTAACTCATTTGAACCAGATTTCTTTTGAGGGGGAGGGATGGGCAGCCGACAATAGCTTGAAAATTAATGGGAAAAAAATGCACCAACAAAATTTACATGTATACAAAATGTCAAATATACTGAACTGAAAATATATATCTACCACTGTGTGATCATTCTACCAGAAAGGGGCACCCGAAAATATGCCGAATCAAGTAAAAAATATGCATGAATTTAATCTTTATTATTGGAATGATATATACTAAACAATACAAAGTATTGAGAACTAAAGGAATCGACATGGGCAATTATGCACACGTTCATCGAGGTAGCTTCTGAACTAGGCCTATCCCCGAAAAAAAAAAGACGGGGGGGGGGGAGGGGGAAAAAGAGGAAAAAGAAAATTATGCTAATCTCATCTTAAAAAATAAATTTGAAGAGCTCCTCTTTCTATCTCTCTCTCTCTCTCTCTCTCTCTCTCTCTCTCTCTCTCTCTCTCTCTCTCTCTCTCTCTCTCTCTCTCTCTTTCCGTCATGGCGTTTGACCACTCATTGTGATTTTCACAAGTCGAGCAAGTCGAGGGGTAGGGTGGAGCACGCTGGCTACATCTTCGCCTTGGGACAGCGGAAAGAAGTCACCAAGCAGCCCGGTTTACTCGGGGCCACATCACAGCAAGATCTCGCTGTCACTTGTTTTCAGCTCCATGGGCGTGCAGGTCTGAGGGGCACGGATTCTAAGCTCTGAGCTAGATTTGGGACCATTGCTTTCGCATTTTTTTCTCCAAAGCGTGAAATAGCCAAATGTCATATGCGAACTAAGGCTTTTTTTGTGGGGGAGAAGGGAAGCTATATTATGAACAATACTTTTCAAATTAGTTTTTTATTTCATTTTTTTTTCTTGGGTTCTATAAGTTTCTTTTCATGACTGGGGTGGGGGCGTTACGTGACACCTATCTTTTTTCTTTTTCGTTATTGTGGTGGGTGCTTTGTTTGAACTTTGCCTGGAGATTCCCCTGAAAATCTTTCTGCGGGCGTGTCTACGACCTCTTACGATCTCTTCTATGCAACAAGCTATATTACCTCACATATGTTTTAGTTCGTTGCTCTAACTCTGTATAAAAAGAAAGTGTAATCGCGAATGATGCCATTGAACTGATAGATGGCGCTATTAAATTCGGAGGGCATACTATGATGGAGGTGTCGTTGTCGAGTGGTTAAAACTTGAATGGAGACACGAGAACCGGGGGGTTCGATCCCCAGCAGGTCTGCACGGCATGCACCTACGCCCCTTGAGGAAGGCATTTTTAATTATCTACATCGCTCTTTCACCATACATTAAATAAATCATCGTGCTATAGACATACTGATACCAACGTGTGAAAGTGTGTGACTAAAAAAAAAAAAAAGATCGAATCTCTTGTTCACCAATGTAAAATGCACTGAACTCAAAAGAGGTGGTAGGAACGTCCTCATTCACAATGTACACACGACCGTACGGCCATGATCCACGCCCCTATCTTGACGGGTCAATCTATCCACCCGCTATATAGGCTCTAGCAAATGAGAAGCAAAGTATTTTGAAATAAACAAAAATCCCCCCCAAAAAAGCATTTTGAAATAAAGGAGCAGTCTGGATCTCACTGCTGTGTCAAGTGACTGTTTTTTAAAAGTAGATTCATTGCCAGACACTCTTTCATGGGGGGGGGGGGGGGGGGGTGGGGGTCTGCATTCCCAAAACCAAATAGCCAACAAACTTGGTGAAATATTTCCGTCTGGTAAAAAAACAAAATAAAAATCGTCTTTGAATTGTGCATTTCCAATTTATATAGAACTTTTGAAAGAGGGGTGTCATATTATCCCTCCCCCTCTCTCTCCCTCTCTTCCTCTCCCTCTCTTTCTCTCTCCAGTCTAGCGACGCCTCTTTTCAAGCAAACAACATTGAAGGGAATGCTGAGTGCCTTTGATCAGTAAGATCTTGTAGCATAGGCGGAACCGAATGCTGCCCAGATAAAATGATCAGGTATTGTCTGTTATTCACTCGCGCATGCAGGCCGGCCAAACTACATATAAGCCTACATTGGGACAAAGGGACAAAAAAAGTACAAGAAGCGTGAAATCTCCTTTTGAATGAAGCTGCTTACAAATCCCATTGTCAGATGACGTGGTAATTCCACTTTTGAGGTCAGAACTCATAAAATAAGAAGCACATCGACGCAGTAAAATGTCAAAAGCTTATAAGGCCGCTCTAGATCTAGTTGAGTATAAAAGAGAAGCAACCGGAGTGCCAATTCATAGATCCAGTTCAAATGACGATTATTCTGGGGTACTTTGTCCTTCGTAAACTAAGGAAAGTAAATTGTGTCTTTCTGTAGATCATTCAACAGGAGATAATGGCATTTCATGACAATTTGTGACGACCATGAGATAAGTTCCTGTAATTCATCCAATCATGATCATCATCCATTGACTGTTTTGCTGAATTCGCTATCATATTGACGGACAAATCAGTGCATTGCACCTAAGACGAGGTGCATCATGTTCCTAAACCACTGCTCACTCAATCAGTGTCTTTATGGCATTTCAGCACACTTTATGACACAATTGCAACAGTGATATGGATTTTGTAACTCATCATTTCGGATTAATATGATTTGAATGTTTGTTGGATTATCTCTCAGATTAACGGACAAATCAGTGTTTACGTAGAATTGATCCGTGTCCGATGATGCCAACTTAAAGTAGACACTTTGAGGCACATTTTCCCGCAATATTACAACCATGTAAAATTCGATCATGTAACTCATCTCTTCGTATTCCAAGGAATTACTTTATGATATATTTCTAGTTCTAGACCAGTGGATCCACAGCGGGTGACTACATATGCCAACGTACCTACCCACGTCGACAACAAGAACTACAATAAAAATGACAAAAATGATAGAGCCAGTTGAGACCTCATCCAACTGAGTGTCGTCGACATTTTTGAACGATTTACCATGAGAATGAATCCACATCCAATAGTCGAGAAAATCTCGCCCCGAATTCCTCAAAATTGAGAGGTAGACGCTTGCCCAAGACAAAACATGGAGTAGACATGGTAAAGAGGCTATTTCCAATGTGCCAGATGTTAAAGAAACATCAAGTGCGTTCTCGCTAGCACTTAGGCCTACATGCAATCTTCGAATACTCAGCTATGTTGTTTGACAGCTTTGATGACTACTCCAATCGAAAAAAAAAAAAGATTAAAACGTGTACTCAAATTCTTCTTCGTTTAACCCAGGCCAAGCTAATACATTTTTCCCCAAAACAATATTAGTCAGCTGTTTGGGGTTCTCTCATTGAGTCATGGCGGACGGAGATGAAATCCTGTATCTTGAGTACTCTGATGAATCGCCCTTCGTTAGAGCAGCTGTGGAAGAAGAGAGAAGGAAGAAAGAAGAGGAAGAGGAGGAGAAGGAGGAAAGGGAAGATGGTAGGAAGAAGAGGAAATACAAGCTCGATAAAAACTCAGTTAGTTTAGGATGGCGGATCTATGCAATTGCCCTCATCACTTTCCTTAACGCCTTGAACTTTACTCAACAGTAAGTATATTACATGGGGTATTCATGTTTTAGATGGAGCGTTCCCCTTCCAAAAGGGGGAGGGGGTCTAAGTTAGCTTAGGCCATGATGTGTAAGGTGGCTAGATCCCAAGAGATTTACAACCGAGGAGAACGAGAACTCAGGCACGACACAAATAATGTCAGTATCGCGGGCTTCCTGAAAAAAATTATCTGAAGGTTTACGAGACCAACAGTCCACGACGAGACCAATTCGGTTTTGATCGAGGGCCTCCTGAAATTTTCTCTGCAATAATATTTACGAGACTCAACAATTACTTGTTGCTTTTGCCTTCGGTCTCCTGCGTCATCTACTCTTCGCTGTGGCACACCCAACTCATGAAAGCTGCGACGTTGCATTGGTATTAACATAACGCACCATTTCATAAAACATATCCTGATTATAAAACTGTACTAATCTAAAAAAAAACAATTTGAACTTTAAAAATCACCAATTAAACAAAAGTAATTTATGAAATGATATACATTTCTTTTGACAGGTATCTCCCTATCATAACCATATCTGGAATGGCAAACGATCTTGAGTTTGGGGAGACTGAATGTCGGGTGATCAACAAAACACTGGCTCGGTATTATCTTCGTGCCCACAACCGTACAGGAGATCCAGACGGATTGTGCTCCGAAATGGGAAGGTATGCTCTTGATTTTTTTTTTTTTCATTTTTTTCCTCAAATAAAGTCTTTATTCGAGTTTTCTCAATGCATAAACAGTAGAAACGAATGTACAAAGTAATGGATACATAAAGTGTTTGGCAAACAAGGTACAATGGAAAAAAACAACAACAATAGGGAATTCAAATAAGTTGGATATGCCTGCATCTATCATATATATCAAAAAATGAAATAAACTTTAATATCTCGGTGCATGAAGATTTTCTTCGATTTCATGCTTATATTTCAAATTTCTTTTGAAAAGATGAAAATGATAAAGAACCCTTCAAACATCTAACTGAAATATATAGTATACAGCGTACAAAATAACGAAACTAAATGAGGAATAACTTCCACTTGGGATGCCACAGATTAAATCATTAAAATTTCATAATCAATTTCACTTTCAAGGGAAGGTCTATATTGTAAAAATCATCTAAGAATCGACGATTTAAGGGTTTTCCCAAATTAAGTAAACAATAGTTGTGTCGGCTGCCAATTTTTCAATTTAATCTTTAGTATGCCATCAGCGAATTTCACCTTATCATTCGAGAAGTTTTCTTGTCGACTAGATGAAGAATTTGTGTATCTTCCTTTTCTTTCATTTTCTTTCTTTTATGTTTTTTTCCCCTGCGTTCCTATTCCCAACCTACGGAAGCTTAAAGTGCTACCGAGATGGCGAGATAATTTAGGCCAACGAGACGAGAAGACGAGTTAAAAGACGAGATGAAAACTTTTTAGAACTCGGCAAATCGATTTTGTTGGACGAGAAGACGAGATGACAAGTTCTTAAAACTTGGCAAGTCGACTTGATTGGGACAAGAAGACGAAATGACGAGTTATTTAAACTCGGCAAGTTAACATTTTAGACGAGAAGACGAGATGAATATTGAAACTCGGAGAGTCGACTTGTTTAAGACAACAAGACGAGATGACGAGATTCTGGAATTCAGCAAGTTCCAATAACTCGGCATCTCGTCTTTTAACTTGTTATCTCATCTTCTCGTCCCATACAGGTCGACTTGCAAAGTTTCAATAATTCATTATCTCGTCTTCTCGCCCTATACAAGTCGGCTTGCCTAGTTCCAAGAACTCGTTATCTCGTCTTCTCGCCCTATACAAGGCTACTTGCCGACTTCCAAGAACTCGTCATCTTGTGTTGTCTTTTAATTCGTCTTCTTGTTTTCTTCGGCTACATGATCTCGTCATCTCGGTGGCACTTTTAAGCTTCCGTACCAACGTATTGCCTAGAGAAGAAACGACCCCTTAAAATACAAACCACCGGGGCAACCTCAGACAAAATATGTCAGACAACTGTCCCAGTGGAGGAGCTGCATAAACAAGACTGTTCGCTCTGAGTAGTTGTCCAGGGTACAGGCTTGGATGTCAAGGAATAACAATGGCAAGGGTAGATAAAGTAATTTATATATAATTCATCCAGTAAATGTTGAATCTTGATGAATTCTAATAACTCCAAAACTGAAAATAGTCTACTCGCTGTCGCTCTTCCACGTTTCGCCACTTGCTTCTACCTTCCTCAGGTGATCCTTTCCTCAATCCAGTATTTGAGTTATAATTCATTATACACAATAAATTAACGGGTAGTTCTCAAGGGCATTTCAAAGGTTCTCCAGTGTGGCATTCATCTGATACGTATTGTCAAGCGTACAAGTCCCAGAGTAGTAATCCTTGGGGGTCGTTTCACGACTTTACCCCGGCAATTTGACAGAAATTTCATTTTAGTTGCACCTTTCTTCCCTTTAAATCTTGTCTTTTCTTTTATCAAATTTTGATCAAGATGCTCTGAAAACAGCACGTTTTTCTTGCCAGACGTGTGTCAACTCTGGTACACCGGACGAGGAACACTCTATGAAATACTGGCTGGTCCAAGCAACCTTATCATCCAAGGTGTGCTCAGTGTACCCCTCATTGGCTTGTTTCAACGCCTATCATTCAGACTGCCTTTCGTTATTGGGTTGTTCAGCTTGCTGTGGACACTCTGTACCTTCATCGCGGCATATGTCCACGACTACTGGGTCGTCGTCTTGCTTCGTATCCTCTTTGGAGTATTGTAAGTTCAATTCAATTCAATTCAAAGTTTATTTCCACATAAAACATAAGACAAAACATAACAAAACAAAACATCCAAAGGATGGCATCCTTTTGATAATTTTTTTTATATGCAGTATTGTCCTGCGTACAAGTCAAAGAGTAGTAATCCTAAGTTTGCATCTCTTAATTTTGATGCTTATTATCGATCAGCAAAAACAAAAATAAACTAGTTTTGATTTTTTGTTTGGAAGAGGTTCTGTGTATCTAAGCTACATGTATATTCAAAATATTAAATTCGGACAGTACATCAGTACAGAGATATTTCAATTTTAGATGCACATTCGATTAGTCGACGCATCCGCACGCCCTGACATGCATAGGACGCAACCCAAGTCTTACTGGAGTTCATTTCGCGGGGTTCCATTTCATCTCTTAATCTTTCATCATGCTCCCTTACTGTTAGCCCATTTCGTACCCGTTTTTATGAAAGCATTACCGGACACAATAGAGGCAAGCAAACGATTTTATGCGTTTGGCGGCCCCTTATCCCAAAGACGCACTTTCCTCGTGAACACACCTCAAGTTTTGTTTTGTTTATTTGTTTGTTTGTTCGACACAATAACTCAGGCGAATCTTCTATCCTCGCATTCTGGTATTTCGTGGCGTATATACGAATGAAAGGAAAATCACAAAATGATACATGTGAATAAACATCATAGCTTCCAAATTAATAAAAGGGGGCTATATTCAGAAGATAAGAACTTCCAGGTCTGCGCTTGGCTGAAAAGAGCTAAAACCTCTGAGCAAAGCTAATCCATCTTTGTACACTGTTCCTTGTGAGGGATTATACTGTTACATGGTGTAAGCCATTTTACTATTTGTTTGTTATAATACATCAGTGTGCTACTACTTAAAGTTAAGCTAGAAATAGCAGACATTCTTTGGTCTAATTTATTACATTTAGTGTATACCAAGATTTAAAGAAAAAAATCATCACTGATGTTGTGCCGACATGCATGAACATTTTACGTTTTGAACTACCTTATAATGATGAAAAAATGTGTAGAATCAACAATGGAAATTGCGGTTAAGTAAACAAAGTCTTGACATTGAAAGTGTTCCCAAATAACTTGTGTTTTCCACAAACCTCACATTTCTTCTCCTCACAGCTCAGGCCCCTACATTCCTGTAGTCTTTGCTTATCTTGCCACCGTCTTTTCTAAGGTTAGTATATAGGAGGAGACAGGAGTTTGAGAGATGGCGTTATTGTGAACTATGATGACGTATAAAGGGGTAAATTAGCACAACCCCCTTTCAGAAATAGAACACAACAAAAATATCCTAGAAATTATGGTTTATATCGATATATTGTGGGGAGTATTCCCCTCCTTTTTTGACCATAATGGGGCAGACTGGATTCCGGAAATTATATTATCGATATCAGTGGCGCACCGTGGATCATCACATTGGGGGGGGGGGGGGGGCACCAAGCATGGCCGTACTTCAAAATTTTTTCCGCAGGGGGGGGGGCAAAGCGTGTAAAATTTTCGAAGAAATACAAAACTGAGGGAGCGAAGCGACCAAGCTGGTCATGAGGGCACTTTTGCATTTTTAGAACTGAAACTGAAGGATCTGGTACACACTTTTGGTGGATATTTTGACAATTTTCAGTAAAAAGATGTTGAGTATTCAAAATTTCGGGGGGGGGGGGGGGCAACCTCCACCCTGCCCTCTTGCTGCGTTAACAATAACGACAGTAATCTCGAATTAAGGTGTCTTTAATGATGTGAAGCATTTTAGAATTTTTTAAAAATCATGATGCATCTTGCTAGATACCATCCTAGCGGGAGTAGCGAGTTAGCAAACGAACAAATGGGAATTTTCGTTTTTTTTCTCTAGGCCATCTACTGAAAGGCTTCTTTTAAGTAAACTTCTTGGAGTGAAATCCAGATGTGGTTATTACTAACATTCTACGAGTGAAACAATAGCAGCTTATAACATTAGATTGAGACACAAGATGCAAACCGATTCCCTTCATAAGAATAGTAATTAGCATCGGCATTGGTTAAGTTACTTAAATGCTAGCGAGCGAAGCTAGGGAGCGCTTCCCGATGTACCATTTTCCTTCTCCTTGTTTTTCCCCTTTTTGTCTCTTTGCTTCTCCTTTCTTTTCTCTCTCTTTTTTTTTTAGGCCAGCCGATGGGGGGGGGCACGTGCCCCCTTGCCCCCGTAGTTACGCCACTGATCGATATATATATATATACATATGTCCCCCCTCAATTTTCACGACCATCTTTTTTTTTTGTATCTCGTCAACATTGTCATTGCATAGAATGTTCTTGAATATCTAGCCGATCTCCAATTTTTATTCCGTTATTTGTAATTTTCCGTGATGAATTCAGCAGTAGGACCCCTCCCATTTTTTCTCCTTCCTCTTCTTCTTCTTCTTCTTCTTCTTCTTCTTCTTCTTCTTCTTCTTCTTCTTCTTCTTCTTCTTCTTTTTGATAGCGCATGCAGCCTCCCACAAATAATTGGCTCATTACGCCACTGTGATGTACATAATGTATTTTCGATTTTATATTTACTCCATTACCCCCGTCCTTTGAGAGAGCCAAGAGGGGGCCGAAGATGGGGTCCCTGAAATCTTGCCCTCGATAACCAGCGTAAATCCATTTCGAAGAGGGGGGTCGAAATCTTTTACCAAAATTTCGGTTTTCATAGCATTTCAAATAAAAATGTTACCATCAGCGTTCTTTATCATAAAGATGCATAAAAAATTTAAACAAATGTTTAAGATGATATGATATATATGCCCCCCTCCATTTTCACGACCATTTTTTTGTATTTCGTCAACATTGTCATTGCGTAGAATGTTCTAGCCGATCTCCATCCTTTAATTCCGTTATTTGTAATTTTTCGTAATGATTTTTTTTCTTGACAGCAGTAGAACCCCTCCCATTTTTTTTTCTTCTTCCTCTTCTTCTTCTTCTTGTTCTTCTTGTGCTTCTTGTTCTTGTTCTTTTTTTTTTGGATAGCGTAGCCTCCCAAAAATAATTGGCTCATTACGCCATTGTAATGTAATATAATGTATTTTCGAGTTATATTTACTCCGTCACCCCGTTCTTTGAGAGAACCAAGAGGGGGCCGAAGAAGGGATTTCCGAAGTCTTGTCCTGCCATCCAGCCCTTAGAATTTACGCATTTTCATCCAAACTGCATATGATTTTCAGATCTAAACGATGTCCAGTCTTAAAGTTTGGGTGTTTGATATCTTATTCACCAGAAAGTACACGCTCTCGTCTTTGGGGTAGCACACTACGGCTGCATTGCTGGGTACGGCATAGCTATCCTTTTCGTTCCTGTGAGTGACAGCATCGGGTGGAGATGGTGCTACTTCATATGTGGATCTACAGGAGTGGTTGTTGCCATACTATCTTGTGTCATGATTAATCCAAAAGTTCTCCAGCCCCGAGGGCAGGTAGGTCTACACATTTAAAGTAAGAAGCTTCGATAGCTCACATAGGCGTCAGACAGGGGGAGACAGGGGGACATGTCCCCTCCCCCAACTATTTATAGGGTCGGGGACACAATATATAGGTATGTTCCCCGATTTTTTTTTTTCCGGGGGGGGGGGGGGGGTAAAAAGACACTCAAAAAAGTCAATAGGGTTTGTCCCCCACAAATTTCAGAAAAAGAGACACCTGAAAAAAAATATATATTGCCAGCAATTTTTTTGTATGTCCCCCAATTTTAAGCTGAAGACTGTCTTTTCGTTTGTCAGCATTTTTTGTGTGTATGTCAAATTCCCCCTATAAAAGAAAAAACAAATAAATAAGTAAATAAATGAAATAAAATTTAAGAAATTAAGCTGAAGACCTTTTTTTTTTTGCTTGTAAGCAAATTTTTGATTCATGTCCCACCTTCCCAAATCATAAAAACAGATTGACGCCCATGGTAGCATGTGTGTGTGTGTGTGTGGGGGGGGGGGGGGTAGAGCACATCAGCAAACTTTAACCGTACGAACCAGAAACTAGCAAGGCAAAGTGTATTTGTATATCATAAGTCCATGGAAGGCCTTATACAACAAGGGGAAAAAATAGCTAGGCCTCTCTTCTCTTGTCTGTGGCGTCATTTCGCAAAATAGTGTACTAATTAGAAAATGTCGTCCTATAAAACTGATGCCATTTTCCAACCATGTATAGTGCCATTATGTGCCAATATTCTGAAATAGATAGAAGAAAATACAAATGATCACGTGAAGCTCTTTTATGCCAATCACTAGAGGGTTAATTTTTTTTATCCAAAGTATACAATGATATAAATTTCATTTACCTGCTATACTATTTTTCATAATTCAGTCAAGAACATTGCGGCCATCGTGGAAGCAGCAACGCGAAGGTCTGAGGCAGATAATCTGGTCCCTCATGTTGTCAGTAATCCTAGCGAATACAGCACGCATTGCAGCTTTCAACGTTGTATCGTTCAACATCAACTTCTATTTTGTGGAGTACTTTCCCGATTTCAACGTGGTGTTCTTGGGTTGGGTCACTCTGGTGTCATCTTGCACAGGCAGCATCTTTGGCGGCCTCCTTAGTGATCAGCTGCGGAAGACTGTTTGTGGTGTAAGAGGAAGACTTTGGCTGAGCCTGATACTAATGGTAAAACAGGGTCCTATTTCATGAAGCTTGTTATCAGTAGCAACTGTCACATTTCTATGACAAATTTGCTCTCAGCCAATCAGATGCAAGGATTTCACTAACTTTAGTTTAACAGTAATTGCAACTTGTTATTGATAACAAGTTTCATGTAAAGGGGCCCAGATGGATTACTTTCGAATCATGCAGGAATGAAAATATTTTCATTGAGGAGTCATGATACTGGGAATCACTTCATTCTTTTTAAAATTGAATATCCAATCAGTATGTACAGTCATGACAGTGGCTTGAATTGCTCACTTGCTAGTGATTCCCTTATTCTGGAGGCAAGTTGGCTCAGTCGGTAAAGAGTCTGTCTGTCTGCCTGCATGGTCTGTCAAACCAAAGATAGTGGGTTCGAGTCCACCTCGGAAGGATGATTGAAGCCTGCATTGTGTGTTAACTAACCCCTCCCCTGTTTTATAGACACAGGCTATGTTTCAGTGAAAAACACCCAGTCCCTCGGATAGGAAACTAATGAAGGCCCCGTGTAGAGGAGAGTCACCACTTTTTCATTTTAAGAATCCACTGCATTATTCGAAGAAGAGTAGGGGAAACCCTAGTGCAGTGGTCCACCTTCACATTCTAATGAATTCTTGATTAAGATGAGGAGAGACCCGGGGGTCACAGTGACTATTGAAGTTCGCTTTTCTTCTTCCAGGCGTGGGTGACCCCAAATGTTTATTTAGAAAAAATAACATAATAATAGTAACAATGATAATAATGATAATAACAATAATGATAAAAATAATGATAATAATTTCTACAGTAAAATGTTGATTCATTTATCCCTCAATCATCAACTTCTTCTTTGAACATTGATTATACTATCACATTCTATTTTCTCACTAATTTTCATCTCCAGATTATCGCGTTAGTATTGTCCCCCTTCATCTTCCAAACTCAAGTTTCAGTTGCAGTGGCCTTAGTTGGTATCTACCTAGCTGTCAGTGACTGGTTCTACGTAGTCAACCTCGCCGTCATCTCCGACCTCACGCCCCTTGAGTGTAAGACGGTCATTTTCGCCCTCAACTTCTTCTTCACCTATTCCCTAGGAGGCGCTGTCAACCTAGCAGCTGTTGCGCCGCTCAAGTCTCTGATTGGTCTCCGTACAGCGCTTACCATCCTCTGCGGAATGCTTTCTGGAGTCGCTGTCATCCTGCAGTTGATATCCCTAGGAGTCACTGAGTGCCTGAGGAAGATGTTTCAGACTTTTAATCAAAGGAGTGATCTAAGCAGGGAGGAAGCTCCGACAGAGGCTGATGAGACAACCCCACTGACCATGTCATACCGTTCTTTCGATAGTAACACGATGGCAACAACAGTAACTATTGAACATCCGACCTAAGGCAATCCCAGTACCCTTGTTCATCAACAATGAGAGAAGTTGCGATTATGCTAGTTGTATGAAATAATATCGTCACAATCATGTCCACATTCCATCTGTATACTCATTTATCATTTCGAAATGATTTTCAATTTGGGAAAAATTGTTTCCTCTTAAAGCTGGATAAACTACAACTTTCTGGTCAAGTTTCCTGTCATGATCATGAAAATCTATCTGCTTTTCAAGAAAAGGCAACAAAATATCCTTTTTAAGCATGTTAAGTCGATGTTGTTACAACCATGTCCTTTTTTACAAGGACGCGTATTACAATTCGTTTGATTACAACTTAAGGCCACCGCACACTTTGCGATCGGTCTGCGACCCGATTTTCGAAAAATTTGTTGACCTTTTTCCTCGGGCAAATGAAACTGTAAAGTTTACCTCACTTCTCATTTGCCGTCATTTCTCCCAGATTTGATGATTTGCATCGTCTCTTTGTATTTTGTCAATCATTTAAACGTTTCTTAAAAATATTTTCATATGTGGATGATTTTTAAGTTTCTATTTGTTATTAATTTGAAATGATAAAAACGAAGTACATTACAGCGATTTTTAGGTATTGGGTATTGGGGAACCTGTTTGTTTGTTTCTTTGTTTGTCTTTATTCCAGAATCAATAAAAAGAACATATACAAAGAACAAATTATATAGAAAGATTATGAATACAAAATATACAAACCAAAAGATAACAAATCTGAGGAAAGCCCAATTTCAGCGATGTTTATGTAACATCACTGTTCTTCCTTGGGGTCCTTCAAAGTAAAATTACTAAATCAAAAACTCTAAATAACATATAAAACAACAACAAAGCAAAAACAAAACAAAGAAAAAACAGAACATAACAAAAAGATACACAAAAACATGAAAGGAAATGGTTATGTGCAGGTAATTGACTATCGAAAATTGTATTAACAAAAATTCATTTTGCAGGGTATGGAAGGGTCCTAATGAAGATGAATTCCGGATGTCAGCAGGTAATTTGTTATATAGCGTCACCCCCTATAGAAAAATGTTCTTTTACAGTAATTTGACTGACACTGACACTCACACACACAGCGCACACATGCCTTGGGTAGGGCTTCTAGTGAGGTTGAGATATAAACTCTGAACGGGGGCAAAAGAAACAAGGAGGAATGAAACCCCTTTCTTTTGCTTATTAATTGATGTCTTATCTACGAAAATATGCTATGGAAACAAAATGAAGACTTGTATTATATTCTTTTGCTTGTATTGATTTATATGGATGTATTTTGAATGAAATCTCTAATAAAAACATTATGGAAAAAAAAAATCATTTTTTAAAAAGTGATTTCATTCAATTATTTTCCTTCACTGATTTGTGAATGTATATGTAAGTTATCAAATTATGATAGGAAAAGGACATGGAGATTTGTATTTATATTCATTTACAGTATACTGATTTTATGTCTTTATTAATTTTAAAAAAAGTATAAGAAAGATGCATATTTTTAGGGGAAAAAGAGAGAATAGCCATATTTTTGAAGGATCTTTCACTTGGAATTTCATTCTTTTTTTTTTTTAGACGATTTTTATTTTTTATTTTTTATAATTGTGTGTTTATTGAAGGATCAACAACTAATTATCATATTTACAAATAATCAGAGTAACTGTGAGCAAAACAAAACAAATTACAACATTTACAACAGATTGGGTAAAATTAGAAGAAAAAAAAGGGGGGCAGAAACAGGACTCAGAACATATATCGCATAGTTAGTAGTACCATATTTGGATGGAATTTCATTCTTTGGGGGCGTTGGGGGCACGTTTTAGGGTTTGGGATTATGTATTCTGTTTTTACATAACTGATTTCATTTTTTTCTATGCGCATTGATTTGTGAATATATAATCAATTTATACAATTATGTAAAGAAAAACGAAATGAAGATTCGTATTTATATGGAAATGTATACATTGATTTATACGTAATGATTTGATTTGAATGAAATCTCTAATAAAACATAATGGAAAAACAAAAGAGTAACTATATATAACTCCGTGCTTCTGTGGACCCCACTTCCGCTCAACAATTCCAGCTACGGAAACGCAAGTGGAGATGAGACGCGTATTGTGATCAGCCACTTGATTGAAAAGGATTGTTCAACTCATGATTTCAGTCAGTTTACACCGAGTCTTGTCCCCAAGCAGAGGGGATCATCATGATCATCGTGGAGAAAAATCTGTAACTGTTACCACAGTAACACTTGCTAGAATACAGGATGATGAATGTACGTTCACATTCTTTGACTGTAATAGAAGGGAAATTTACATCTCGAGATTGACTAAAATGGTGAGTATGACAAGAATGCGTAAGACATTCTAAGACAGTTTCAACATATTTTTAAACTGCAGCGTGGAAAATGCATTATATTCACTTTAAAGTTCTTGTTTGAAATTTGGGCAAAATCGATTACTTATAAATTCGTCATGGACTTTAAAAAATAAAAACACAAACAGTTCTGAAAGTATTCAGTTATAATCATACCCGAGTAGGAATCACGCGAGTGTAATAGATGCCTTATCATAATATTAGAGATAATTCAAAGACATAAACTTAACATTATCATGACTTACCTTGTAGAAAAATTTGCTGATTTCCTCCTTTTTACGGTATTTGAGATCAAGATTTTTTTTTTCAGTATTAGATACGAAAAGAAAAGTGAGTTGCCATTTCAAATATAACCAACTTAAACATTTAGACGGCGTCTCGGAAAATTGTATAAGCGTGAGGATTGATGAGAAAGGAGACAAATATACATATTTATATTTTGGATCCGAAATTAATCCTTTAGTGATTGGCTTAAAGACCTTCACGTGATCATTGGTATTTTCAGCTATTCCAGAATGTTGGCAAGAGGGTTTACTATTTGGGAAATGACGTCACTCTTATGACGACATTTTTCCAAATAGTATACAAATATACTTTGCCTTGAGAGTTTCTGGTTAAAACTATGGGCAAGAGGTGACTCCGAAATAGTACTATTCGAGTCACCGAGGCCCATAGTTTTAACCAGAAACTCGAAATTATGGCAGAGTATATTTGTTTTATATTTTGGATCAAGAGTTATATGTATTTGTACATGACTTTTACTTTCTTATTTTAAATTTTTCTTGATTGATACACGGCCCCGTTGTAAATCAGCCAAGTAGGTGAAGTGGGTTTTTACCTTGTTTATTAAAATAAATCAGTCAAATCAATCAATCAAACACCAAACCAATATTCTTGATTTCATGTTTATGTCTTATTGAATGCTTTATGGCACTAAACGTTGTACGGATAAACTGCAAAGTGATCGGAAATTGAGAAACGCAGTAGCCGCGACACCGCAAGAGTTCCCCATGGTGCGCACTCGAGCTCTCGTATGCCCCACTGAATTTTCATTTCGCGCATAGATTTTGCGTACTGTGACGTCATTTCACAAATAGTATAACTATTTGGAAAATGTCGTCATAAGAGTGACGTCATTTCCCAAATAGTTAACCTTCATGCCAACATTCTGGAATAGCTGAAAATACCAATGATCACGTGAAGGTCTTTAAGCCAATCATTAAAGGATAAATTTCTGATCCAAAATATAATGTGGTATATACTATTTGTGAAATGACGTCACAGTAGGCGAAATCTATGCGCGAAATGAAATATTCAGTGGGCATACGAGAGATCGAGTGCGCACCATGGGTAACTCTCGCAGTGTCACGGCTACTGCGTTTGTCAGTTTCTGATCACTTGGCAGTTTATCCGTATATATGATTAACTGTCCATGAATATGTCTTGTACTCTGATCTCTTTTTACATGATTTAATTTGATAATTTCATGTATTGCTGTATGAGAGGAAGGAAATAAAATATCTCTTTAAAAAAATGGTTGGGTCGACGTAATTAACTCTTCAGTATTCATGAGCCATGACGTGTGCTGCTTCCTCAGCTATGATTGGTCTGCAAGAGCTGGAAGGCGAGAGAACATGGTTGTTTGTGACCTCGTCACCGGCTTTTTGTGGTTACCAAAGCTAGCTGGACTTGCTGGATGGTTGAATGGTCTTCGACGGCAGGAAGGCGAGATATGCTTTTAAAATAAGGATCGTCCCAAGTCTTAGGCCCAAGACGTCTTCAGAATGATAAAGATGATAAGGGAAACGATATCTGAAGTATATAACACGTATCTAGTTCTGTTTTTCCCCTCTCTTGTCTGATACTAAAAGCAAAAAGGAGAAGATCTGTTTAATTTCATCAGTAGATATCATAAGATTAATGCAAAGACTTAAAGTTACAAGGTAAAAGTGAAAAGTTAAAAGTAAAATGAAATGCAAAACAAAACAGAAGGGAAAGGAAAGAAATGAAAATCATGATAGTTAAGGTCTATTTCTATGCACTGAAAAAATATATAGATAAATTGTATTCTTATACATTTTTTTTTCTGTTCTGCTGTTAAACGCAGTATATCTAGGTGGGGCAAATGTTATATACAAGTCATGTGTACTCTGAGTTTCGTACTGCCTTTTGAAGCTAATGAAGGTGTATATATATATATATATACACCTTCATTAGCTTCAGACGCCTATGGCCGAAAATTTGTAAATTTCACGTCTGACGGAATTTGTTTATTTATTGGCATCTTTCATTTATATATATATATATATATATATATATATATATATATATATATATATAATACTATAGGACTAAGAGACGGCCATGTGCTCTCTCACTGTCACTCTCTAGATTTGGGGTTTTTTTCTTTACCCAATACGGAGGGATTTTACCCAATTTTTTTCTCTCTCTCCTTCTCCTTTATTTTTTTTTTCTTAATTTTTATTGATTCTCTTTTCTTAGAATGTAATCGGGTATTATCTTTGCAGTTAAGCCGACGAGCTTCCTTTTCTTTTCCTCTAAGAACTTCTTCAAGACTGTATCAATACTTTGCGTTTAAAGCCATCATGTTTTCATTTAGAATATGTGATGGGAGGGGCCTCGAATTTTGCATGTCTGTTTGGGATATGGTAGATAGTTTTTCTTCGTTTGGGTTTTGGGCAGGGGTAGGATATCGGGGGTGAACTTGTCTGGGAGTGTGGGGGTGTGTGTGTTGAGTATGTTGGTTACTGCCTTCATTCCTGCTGTTTTTAATCAACTTGACGTTTATTCAGAGAATGGGCCATAGATGTAGTAGTCTAGATTCTGGACTCTTTTTATGAAGTTTTTATATTCCCCGAAACAGCTGCTAAACTCACTGTACGCGTCAAGTCGAGTGATGGCGCGATCCCGAGAACCTCAGAGAACCTGTCCACCCGGAGAAATCACAATAAAACAGTATGGGAAAAAATGATTTGAAAAATGATCATTCAGACAGGAAAGAGTAGAGTATAATGTAGCTCTCAGAGTAATATTCTACCAATCTACCAGAATGCAATGTCCCCCAGGCCCAGGGGGGCGTTTCATGAAACCGTCATAAGTCTAAATTCTTGGACACACATTTCAGTGGGATGTCCATGAACTCAGACTTATGACGGTTTCATGAAACGCAACCCGGGGTTCAATTCTTGACCCGTTGTTGTTCCTCGATCGTGTATCATGTGTTCATCTACACCACTCCAGTGCATTTTATTTGCTGTTTATACCAATAATTTTCTGTGCATCATGATGTTGACCAGCTTATTAAATCTATTTATGCAAAGATTATCCTTACAAGTTAAAAAAAAAAAAAAAAAAATATATATATATATATATATATATATAGACCCTCTATATATATATATATATATATATATATATATATATATATATATATATATATATATATATACTATGATGTGCAGTTCAGAACTTGAAGTCAGCAATAAGTCAATAATGCTGTCTCCATCTTTTTTGTAGCTGTAGCTATAAAGATCGAACATAAAAAGTATTATTCCGAACATAATCTCTGACGTATTTATCAACAACTGCCTGCCATTCTACCAACAGCCTCTACACTTATTTCTTTATAAGTCACAACCTCCACAAAAACGGAGAAAAATCCTCCCTAATCACGATCAACCCCCCCCCCGTCGTACCCTTCATAATTTGCAATTGTGCGCGATTTCAAAAGCAGGTGAGCCAAGTGAACGAACGGGGAAAAAAGAGGTAAAAGGAGAAAGCAGCCAAATATAAATGAAAATATATCAGTGTAAGGTCTGAAAAGATGTGTTGAAATATACGGATTATATCAGCCGTATTTTGATCCTGGTAAGGGATAAACATTATAATTATGACTGATTAAAAATTAATGCCGTTTGCCATTTATTCTTCATTTCGGTCCCACACCTTCTTCTTTGTGTAGTGTAGAGGTAGATAGTCTGGCAGGCGCTAATGCACTTTCGTATCCATGTCCATGACATGTCCAATGACTGATGGTATAAAGGCAAAAAGCGCTGCTGGTGCATGCACAGCATGATGGTACGGTGTGTCATGGTGTGCGACTGTGTACTTTACACATGATAGGAACATAATTATTTAGAATTCCATTTTCAACTCTGAATCCCCAAATTTGTGGCATATTAAATTAAGAGTTGAAGAGCATGAAGAGTCCCTGAATCAGATGATCTAGCAAATTTAAGAAAATTAAATCTTTCTTAGAGCAATTTTATTGTCTATTTTTGACTGCTGCAATGGTGAATGTTCGCTACGGTCCCACACATTTGGCCCTATGGGTGGGGGCCGGAATAGACCGAATTTTCTGTCTCTCCTTTCGTTGTTAGCCTCTTATATGGGTAGGGTCGGCTCTTCTCCTCACCTCGCTTAATTAGACACAAGCGCTGCATAGCCTTCGCTAGTCAATCCAACTTCATAAAGCTATGCACCAATTAATAGCTTAAAATTTCATTTTTAAACAAAGTTTTATGATGATAAGAACTATAATAGACTAGAGCGTCTGTCATTCGATTTGTGCCATGATTTGACATATTTTCACTATATCGCAAGTCGACACATTACTACATGTACCATAACACACACAAATCACTTCCTTACACACAGAGACATTGTCACTCACCACGAGTAAGTCCCTTAGTCACCTCCAAAAATCCATCTAAAAAGCTGTATTCAGGTGTCAAAAATGCAAAATCGGCATTATATTTCCAAAGCATGCAAAGGCTTAAGTCCACTGCTAAGAAACAGAAAAAAAAAAAAATATATGATGAGTCTTGGATTGGATGATGTCCAATCAAAGACAGAGGCAAATGCACTCGGCAAATGTAAGAAGTTGTGATTTAACTTCATACTCTTGAACCAATACCATTATGGTGAAAACGGCTGCCCCTGACTGCTGTATATACATCCATAAACAAATGTAAAGTTATACTAACCATTAACCCACGCCCCAATTTAGGTCTATACATGGGCAATTGCCGACAATGTAGGCAAGTAGTGTTGTCAAGCTCATGTGTGAGCTTCAGAAGAGCAAGATCTCCGATTGAAAAGAAATCTGAAAATTTCATGCCATCAGTGTGATAGAAGTTCAATTTGAAGGAATGGTGTTGAAATATTTTATCGACCTACAGTGCGAAAAGCAGAAGTTCGTTCAGAAGTTTGCTAGTTATTTTGGTGATTTAGATATTCATCTATAGGGGTCGACCACTGCAGAAATTTGCACGGCCCAACATACAAATGCTTCGCTGTGTATGCAAAGCAGAAGGTCCCACAATTTTGTGATTCACCATAGATGAGAAAAGACAATGGTACATGTTGACAAGGTTTCTTCAGTTTAATTGGTAGAAAATTTATGTGGATCTGCTTTTTCCATTCCATATAGGTTCCACAAATTGAAGTTGAATCTATTTAGTTGTGACTCAGCATGAGAAGAGCTACAAGATCTTCCTCGGGCCGCCCTACAAGTCCTGACGCAGAGGTAGTACAGGAGCCTCGAGAGCGAAACACAAGATCTAGGAAACCTTCTGGGCGTCCCATTAGCCCAGATGCTGAGGTGCTGCAGGAGCCTCAAGAGCGGACCACAAGATCTAGAAAACTGTCTGGGCACCCCAGCAGCCCTCCTGCTCAACTGCTGCAGGAGCCAGAAGAGAGGGCCACACGATCAAGGAAACCTTCAGAGGACTTAGTTATCTTGGAGTTACCTCGAATCACGAGGACTGGAAGGCGTAGTGGAAGTGGGAAGTCTCCAGAATCTCCAAAATTGTCTCCTAGGGGTGGGAGAAACACAGAAGGAGGAGGACATAAGAGTGAGAAGAGAAGCCTGTCCCCTGCAGAGGAATCTGCAGAAACTTCCACCAAAAGAAGAAGGCGGTCAGGTCGTCTAGCAGAAGGAGATGTTGAAAATGATAAGCAGGAGACCCAAGAAAAATGTGATAGAGATGATAGTGATAAAAGAGATAAAGTTTCAGAGAAGAAAGTTAAATCATCCCGAGAAAAAAGGCATGATGCCAACTTGAAAGAGAAAGATGTGAAAGAGAAAGAGGACAAGGAAGTGAAGACTAAAGTAAAAGATAAGCAGCAAGACACTGTTACTAGAGAGCACAAGAAGTCTGAGGAGAGTCCAGTTGCAGCAAAAGAAGCAAGTGGTACTTCCCGCAGGAGAACCCGCTCTGGAAGACATGGAACAGATGGAGATGAAGAATTGACTGTGCAGTCTCATCGGCCACCTCAACAGGACACAAAACATGATCATCCAGAGAGAGATACTGGAGACAAAGAGGAACCAGCATCCAAGCCCCAAAAGAGCAAAGATTATGGCAAATCCTCATTCAGAAGTGGACAGGAAAAGGAGAAAGGAGACACCCCCAAACTTCGAAGTCCACCAAGAAGTCCAGAGAAAAGCAGGAAGGCAGAAACAGCCAAAGTGGAACTGCAGAAAATAAATCTGGATCTTGGGGAACTGACAGTGAAGACCTCGAGCAAACCTTCCCCAAGGGGAGCTCTTAGTCCACCTCTTCGGATGAGTCCAAGAAGGGCTAGACAGCCAAGTGGACAGAAAACTTGTGATGATACCACATCTGCAGAGAGTAGAGAAACCCAGGACAAGAACTCTGGTGAAGAGACTGGACCTACAGCAGCTTCAGACCACAAAGGGTTGACTGAAGACAAGACCACCTCAGGACATGATGAAATAGAAGATCAGCCAGATAAGCGGAGGAAGTCTGTATTTGCCCGGAGGGATATTTGCAAAGACTTTGAAGAGTCTAAAGAAATTCCAAAATCTCCCACAAAGACTACCAGAACTAGGAAAGAAGAAGATGATCAAACCAAAAAGGAGGATATGCTGTGCAATGATGAAGAAACTTTGTCTAGCCCATCCAAGTCGGCCAAAGCAAAGAAAAGTCGAAGTCCAATGAAATCCCCAAGAGACAGTCCTGCAGTCTCTCCCAGGAAGGGCTTGAGATCAGGAAGGGCACCAGTGGCTGATGATGCTCCTGGTCTTAACGGAACCCAAGAGCAGGAACAAGTGAATGTTGTTGCCATAGAGACAGAACCAATCCCTCCACCAACCTCTGCCGACACTTCTTCGGCACAGGAAGCGGCAATTGTCAGTCAAGAAGATGGAGCAGATGCACAGCCATTGCCTGAAGCAGAACTTGCACCCACCGTCAGTGAGTTACTTGCCTCAGAGAAGCAGGCCAAAGAAGAAGATGATGTGACTGAGATATCTGATGAAGTGGCAGCCAAGATACGAGAGTGGAGGGTGCAGGAAGAGGATAGTGTTGGTTTCCAAGGGGAGGAATGGTATGCTGAGGAAGTGGATGAAGGCGAACCTTTCTACTATGAATCTGATCACATGGCACTCAAAGGGAATAAAGAGTGAGTAGGAGTCTGTTTTCTGGAATTTATGCTGGATAGGAATTTGCACTGTCTGATGAGAATGGTTAGAATTGGTGCTTAGTGGGAGAAAGAACCTCTTTCCATGTCACCTCTTTTTACTTTCAAAACATGAATTGTAACTGTAGTCAGTCAAAAGATAGGCCAACATCCTGATAATCATACTTCTCTTGACTTTATCCTTTTTTTTTTCCAAGAAAGGCAAAGGAAATCTTTGACTATCTTTTCAATGACAATAATATACATTGTCCATGGCAAATGAAATTTATGCCAGCATTATTAAATACAATGTGATTTCATTTTGTTGACCATATACAAAACAATTTAACAACAAATCCTGCATTGTCACTATTGTATGAAATAAAAGACACTAAGTAGTTAAGGGTACTTATGTTGGTTCATAACCACACTTTCATTTTTTGAAGTAATGCCAACATTTCTGTAATTTTCACATTGTCTTTGTTTGTTACTATTGCTTTTTGGCTTGCAGCTATAGAATGCTTCTTCGTACAATTACTACTCTAGAGGCTCAGAGGAAACAGGCTGTCAAGGATTTAGACAAACTGGTGACGGCTCAAAGAGAAGCTCTCCGGAATCCTCTCAAGTTTGTTCACAAACTGCAGAAAAAGGTTGGTGAAAAGTCATGAGGCTGTTCTTATAACATAAGCTTGTTATACCGTAGGTGAATTTTCATTGCTCTGGCTATGCTTAATCTGTATTCTGTGTAAACTAATGCTTGATTCTCAAGCATACAAGGAAGGGGAATACTCGACACAGAATGAATGATTGATAGAATTTCAATTTTGACTAATAGCAGAGAAACCTAATTCTTGATATAACACTACTATAGTTTTAATTTATCAGCTGGTATTCATGCCTGACTTCATTACAGGTGAACCAGACTAGCAGCTACTGAGTTTTGTACTTTGATTTTATGCCTTGTCATTAAAACAAACATAATGATGGGAAAAGGACTCCAGTTTTCGATATGATAATCTAATAATGTTCCAATATAACCATGTTTATGTTACAGGAAAAATTTAAATTTTGTTGATTTTATCCAACTTTTTTCTCTGAAGGACACTTTGCACCTTCCTGCACCTCAACGCATCGTTCTTCTCCCTGAGATCCCATGGGGGCGCTATTTAGGTCATGCAGACAGTAAGGAGCTGATCCAAGGTTTATCCCATCAGACCAGGGCTAGCTTGAAACAGAAAGGTAAATATATACCAAACCAAATAATAATAATGATGATGATAATAATGATAATAATAATAATAACAACAATGATAATTATTCACATATCACTAATACCTTTTGCTTTTCCATGTTTCTCATGAGATAATTATCATATATGACCTAAAAATCTCAATATGATACATGAATTCTTGAAAAAAGGGAGTGTTTAGGGGTTGTATTCTCCCTTAATCAATGTATCCAACAATTTGAAAATAAAGGAGGCCAAATTATTTTTTTCACTCCTCCAGTTTGAAAAAAACTTTTCAGTGTACCTGTAAATCTGTATGATGATGAGAGGATGGCTCATATGTTATCTCTTTCTTCTTCTTTTTATAGAAGTGTTAATGTGATGTCTGTTTTAATGAAAAATCAATGAAGAGTAAAGTAGACTTTCCCTTCTTTGAGAATCAGGGTCATCACATATATATATATATATATATATATATATATATACATACTGTGTAACTTGAACTTATATATTGATATATATATATATATATATATATATATATATATATATATGTGTATATAGATATATATATATATATATATATGTATATATATATATATATATATATATATATATATATATATATATATATATATATATATACATCTATATATAAAGAAAGATGTCCCCTCGCAAAACGTGTGCAGTGCTTCATTTTAGTACACAGTGAAAGAAAATAAATGGAATGAAGCTGACGTCGAGAGCTACGTCAGCTTCATTCCATTTATTTTCTTTCACTATATACATCTATATATATATACACACACACACACATATATATATATATATATATATATATGTATATATATATATATACACACACAGTCAAACCTGCTTTAGCGACCACCTGTATAGAAAGACCACCTGTATATAAAGACCACAATTTTTGTTTCCCTTGAATAGATTTGCCCATTGAAACATGTATTAAAGGAACATGTCCATAAAGACCACTTTTCTTGCCTCCCTTGGGCTGTCTTTATACACAGGTTTCACTGTATATATATATATATATATATATATATATATTTTTTTATTTTTTTTTCAGCTCGAATTACTCAATATATTTTTTCTTTAATTACTACCTCTTATTATTATTATTATTATTATTAAGTATTTAGCATCACCTGGGCCTGGGAGGGGAAAAAACGAACTTAATCACTGTGACCCTCGGGTCTCTTGTCCCAATATAACTTTTTGGGATGTGCAGGTGAGCCACTACACCGGGGATTCCCCTTACTCTTCTTCCAGTAGTGGAGTCAGTGGGCTCTTAACGCGCAAAGGTGGTGACTCTCCTCTACACGGGCCCTCTATTTAACGTCCAATCCGTGGGACAGAATCTTTTTTCACAGAAAAAGCCTGTGTCTATTAAAACCATTTTGTGAGATATGATTTTTTGATGTGCTTCGATTTAACATGTGTTTCTATTGGGGCCTGATTTAATTGTGTGTGTGCCCTACAGAAGGGAAAGCTCTGAAAGAACATTCATCCCAGGTTTTGAAATCATCCATCAATTTGTTCTGTTTTTTTCTAGATTCAGCCGAGGACCCAGGAGCAGGAACAAGCACATCATCAGGACCAAAAGAAGACCAGACCGTGGATGAGGAGGAGAAGGTATGAGACCAGGAACCAGTTACACGTACAGCACAGGCATAGCTATAATAATAATGATGATATTCCGTTCTTGTATAGCACATATCCCTTTATTATCTAACGTCTCTGTACACTTCCAAAGGACTTTGGATATGATTACTAGCCATTACAGTGCTCAAGCATTTTGAGGAATTAATTCCTACCAGGTACCCTTTTACTTCACCTGGGTCGAGTGTGGCAAATGTAGATTGATGTCTTGCCAGGGGATGTTAGTGCTGCGCCAGGGATTTGAACCCCATACCTTGTGGTTCACAATCAGCAAACTTATCCACTAGACCAGAACACCTCTAGCTATGCCATTTTGAATGAAGGGGGCGGGTTGCCTGACCAAAATTATTGTTGAATGTCTAACAAATGCCAGTCTATGCACCGTAAGATGTCCAACTAGAAAAAAAAAAGATTTACCTTTTATTTGTCCCCTTTTGGAATAATAATAGTAGTAATAGTAATTATGATAATTTTCTGTTCCTGTATAGTGCACATCACATTATTATCTAACATCTCTATGCACTTCCAAAGGACTTTGGATGTTATTATATATTTCTTTTTCCTGTACAAATTCTTGTACATTGTACCATGGTCTGAAAACATTGCGAATGAGACGTAGGGATGTCTATTTCTGTTTTTGTTTTATTTTTAGAACAAGAGTGTGATTCGTGGACGCATATGGGATGAATCTAAACCAGATACCTTTAATCGGCTTTGGACTGTGGGAGAACAGGTTTGATAGTCATTTCATCATCACTGTAAAGCATAAAAACAGGATTTTTATTTTTGCTATCTATTAGAGGACAAATCCAAAATCCAAAGTATTTTCCCCATACATTACAGACTGCATCAGAGATTTTAGTACACCTGGTGATTGTATTGAACTGAAACTTTGAAAGCCTCGATATAGCTTAACAAACTGGTCTGAAAGAGAAACTTGAGTTCAGGGAAATGCTGAAAATAATTTGTGAGCTCTCTCATTCTTTTAATGTCAGTTAGGGTGAATATCATAGTAGAAAGATTCCCTTATAAGGATTGTTCCGTAAATGACTCGTATTCACAAGAAGATTTAAAATAGTTGAAGTGTTCGGGCGGAACATTCGTGTCACATTTGTGCCTGGTCCCATGAACTCAAATCTGTGTGTATTGCCTTTTGGGGTAAATGAGTGAATTTCTTATCACTTTGATAATCCCAGAGTCTCATGCTAGACGCCTGTGTTTATTTTAGTTTCTTTCTTCTTCTTTCCGTTGTTATGCCGACAGAAGCGTCTAGAAGACCTACTCATCAAGTACCCGTCTGAGGAGGTTGAAGCAAGAAGATGGGAAAAGATTGCTAAGGAGCTTGGGAACAGGACGCGCCATCAGGTTCGTATGTGAGATAAACCAATAGACACAAACTCTATTTGTATCCATGATTGTGATTGTGTTGGTGGTGATATGAAATTACAAAATGGTTTTGGTTGTGTCATGGTGGAAGCAAAAATGTGACGAATGGCCTTTAAAAGCCAAGTCCACAGCGAGATGAAGTTCATTTCAATTAAAAGAATAAAAAATTCCAAACCAGTGAAAATTGGATGAAAATTGGATGAAAATTGGATGCAAAATAAGGAAGTTATGAATTTTTGAGTTATTTGCTATTTTTTTGCAAACAGTTCGTTAAAAGTTGATATGAATATTCAGTGAGTGAGTTTATGAGGTATATATATACAGGAATGACAAAAAAATTATGTGTTGGTCATAAGCATGAAAATTTGTCCTAAATACTCCTTATATACCTACAAAATGGTATGACTTTTCAGTTTTAGTGAGAAAAAATGAAAACTTTCCGAAATTTTTGTATAGATTTTTATGGAGAGAAGTGAATGTATGACATCACCAACTCATCAATGAATATTCATATTGAATGTTCAAGAACTGTTTTGGGAAAAATTGGGAAAATTGAAAATTCATAACTTTCTAATTTTGCATTCGGTTGTCATCAAATTTTTGCTGTTTTGTTTGGAATTGTTTATTCTGTTCATTGAAATGAACTTCAACTTGCTGTGGACACCTATAAGTTACTAATGATCAGAAGTGTCATGTTTTTTTACACCTTGTATAATGCAATCGAGGTAAAGTGTAAATGAATAGAAATCTGAATGGTTATGTGAAACAAGATATAGTATTTATGACATTGCAGTGAAGTGAGTCATACAGAGAGAGATGTTGATAAGGTGATTTGTTATTCTCCGTCCAAATATCCAGAGGATGTATTTATTTTAGTGTCGTGAATTACTTGTTGGTGCATCTGTTTAGGGGGATGTTTGTGTTTCAGTGGACTTTTTGCAGACATGTATTAATAAGGTATGCATATGTACAGGGTTCTCACTAGAAAAATATCCGCACACGGTTCCCACCCTGCGCAAAGCGTGGAAGTTTCGGAAGTTTTACGGAATAACACCTTAAGTTAGGTGTGGCGGCAGTATATGCTATAGTAAAAGGATGAAAAATACTTTTTGGTAAGCAGGAGTTGTCTACTAATGGCATAAAAGTAAAAATACATTGCCAAAAAGCAAAACAATCTGTGACATTTATCATTATTGTTGGGAATATATACTCCAATATTTTTTTACCCTTGTTGCCCCGCATGGTGCAGCAATTTCACACATGGTTCTTCCTTGTCTGAAATCCTTTACGCATGGTATTGGAACCATGGGTGTTATATACTGGCAAGAACCATGCATATGTATGCCTGGGATCAGCCTATACCATCACCATCCAAAAGACGTGGCTTGGTTTTGAACCTTCGTCCATCAGAGTCAGTTTATTGATAAAGACAGCTGAGCATACAGCTAGACCACTCACATCTCTTTCCCCCACCTCCGATGTAGGTTGCCAGCCGAGTGCAGAAGTATTTCATCAAGCTTGGCAAAGCCGGGCTACCCATTCCTGGTCGAATGCCTAACATGGCGACGTATACCACCAAGAAGGTAGGTAGCTGTGTAGGAAACCAGCGATAATAAGTGTTGGATTAAACTTCTCAGAAGAACTCTCTTGGTGCTTGAGACACTTTGAAGACATGATCATTATGTTTGGAAAAGCCAGTCTTTAATCTGTGTTTGGGGGGGGGGTGTTATGTGTTGTTATTTTTTTTTTGTCTCTCTTTTTGATATAACATTTTATTTGAAAGAATCATAATATTATTTATTTTGTAATACTCTTTATAAAGAGACAAAGTATTGTATCAAGGTGGAAGGTGAAGGGAGATCTGATGGAAAGAAAGAGCAGCTAAAAAGGTCGCTGATTTCCAGTTTTTGAACATTGTTTATTTTTGGTGGATGTAATATTTCATACTACCAGATAGCAATGTGCTACTTCACTGAAACAGCAGTTGGTGTGTTCATGTGATCAACAGTTGAAATCATTAGAGAACTATATACACAAATAGCTTTTATTGAGCTTTCCTCTGTATCATGTTTTTGTAATTTGTCATTTCTTACAGCCATCTCAGCGCCGATTTGTCAACCCTTACAACAGGCTGACCATGGCGCCCTCTACATTCCTTCAGTCGATCCGAGCACCTGTCCTCATGAATGAAGATGATGATGCACTGGACTACGAAATGGACTACGATGCAGATTCCATAATGGTATGATCATTATACATGTGCCAAGTTTCTTCCCGTTATTTTGTTAGCTAGAATGTTAACTTTTTTGAGTAAACAAATTTTCCACCTTCCAAGGACCAGGAGCCGTTTTCTGAAAACTATATTTTTTGTTGAATAAAGGGAAACATTGGTAATTGTCATAAAACAAACTGACATTGTGCTGAACAAAGACTTAGTGATACTTGTTTCAGTAACTTTAACATACATGTAGTTCTAAATACACTGTACCATAACTACATTAGTGTGGATGTGTACATTCCATCGTGGGTCATGCACTTTTGTTGTTCTTTGAGGTAGAAAGGAGACTTCTTAGTAACCTTTTACAGAGGGTCCCCATTTAGCACTTAGCCTTAGCTTATTCATGGTGATTGTTTTTTTTTTCTCCCCCTCCTTTCTTTTTTTGCAGGGGGGGGGGGGGGGGGGAGGGAGAGGTGCTTTTCCCATTAAAGAAAAAAAAATTGAGAAGTACATGTAAATAGTACCCATTCCCATGGGTCTGAGAATGTGATACTGGAAATATGGCAGCAGTATCCTAAGGATTCAATTTTGCTTGCTTTGCATCCATTTAAAGCAACAACAGCAACAACAACAAAATAATATTTGATTGAAGAATATTCAGGCAATTATCCCCAACAAGCCAGTGGCCTGTTTTTGTTTCCCCTGCTTCCTTTTATTTCAGTTATTTGGAACCATGTGTTTTAAATATTTTGAAGTTTTTTAACCCGCTAAGCACGATTTGAGATTTGATTGAAGAATATTCAGGCAATTATCCCCAACAAGCCAGTGGCCTGTTTTTGTTTCCCCTGCTTCCTTTTATTTCAGTTATTTGGAACCACGTGTTTTAAATATTTTGAAGTTTTTTAACCCGCTAAGCACGATTTGAGATTGGTATAACTAATGCTGGGAGCCAGGCCGGGCTGGAACCCGGAGACCGGCGAGTTGGAGGGATTTCTACCGGACCAAGCCGGGTTGATGGCTGAAACAGCAAAGATCGGAAGCCGATATCATGACTTCAGAAACACCACATAAACAACGAGAAAATAAGGACTGTGCTCAGTTTTTTTCTTCCCAAATATCCTGTCACTCATTTCAGCAGATAGCAAGCACATATTTGAAAACAAAGTTGAAGAGGCAGAGTGTTCATTGTAAAGACGCAAATGTTTTTAATTTGCAATCACACTCTGGTTTGCAAGTGCAGCCGCGCCACATGCATGACTAGCGATAGTGCTAGCTAGCGTGGTGCTACAGGCTGAGTGCTAGTGGGCATGCACCTATCGAGTAGCAGGAGGGGGTCATTGAAGGAAGTGCAGACCAAACACGGGTGATGCAAAATTTGTGTGACAGTGAGTAGAATAATCGGGATGATATTTTTGATGTAGAATGACAGGATATTAAAATTAAATATGGCAACAGTGATGTGAAATTACAAAGCATTTATTTGATTATTTGATATATGATACTGAGATATCATGAAAAAATGAAATAAAAAATAAACTGTCTGGGTTGACTGATGTTCAGGTCCGCATGGTGACAAAAACCAGAATAAAATCACTTACGAACAACACTCACTTAAAAAGAAAAGATGAAGAATTTGTCAACCTGTTCCAACACTCTTCTTTACTAATGTTCCTCTGAAAACCAATTTAATATAGTGGAATTCCCCCATGAAATCTTATTGCAACATTGATAGCGTGAGAAGATTTGTAAACAATGTGGTCACTGAATGAGCGCGAACATAATCCCCTTTGTATGGTTTCCAAGGCAGCGGGCTTTGATTCTCTCTCCCCCTTTCCTCCCTAGCTCTCTCTTTCTCTCTCTCTCTCTCTCTCTCTCTCCCCCCACTGATAGTGACCCATTGGGGGAAAACAAAACATTGATATCAACTTTATTTCAAGGTGAAGATATTTTACTACATCTAGACAAAACAAGGCCAGTTCGTTATCTCCCTCTCTCTCAGCTCGGACCCCTCACATGCTCATGCACGCTGCATCCATTGGCTGTCTGTACTGTCCTCCGTCTCTGTCTCTCTCTCTCTCTCTCTCTCTCTCTCTCTCTCTCTCTCTCTCTCCTGTATCAGCTGAGTCTGGTGCTCACATGACAGGGCATCGACACTCCCATTCGCCGAATCTCGTATTTGGTCTTGAATATTCATAAGTTCTTACACAAAAAGCTCTAGCCCCGCATGCATGGCGCGCTCGAAGATCGAAGGCAGAGACTTGATCTTCTTGCTCCAGTGACATTGTGGAAAACAAAAAACAAGGCTATCAACTGTATTTTATGCCAAAAATATAATTTTCTACAACATTAAATAGACACAGCAACATGATCTTTATCATGGTCCCACTTTCCCTCGCATGCTTACGTCTGCCTCAGCTCAGTCTGTAATTCCTTCTGTAGTCTTATCACATGAACTTTGAACCATGCATCGGCTCACATGACAATATCATC
The DNA here is from genome assembly GCA_029962745.1 of Echinometra lucunter. Taxonomy (NCBI): domain Eukaryota; kingdom Metazoa; phylum Echinodermata; class Echinoidea; order Camarodonta; family Echinometridae; genus Echinometra; species Echinometra lucunter. The sequence goes on from CM057165.1 coordinate 3,883,148, forward strand.
ATTCCCATTGGTCGAATCTCGTATTTGGAGTTGAATATTCATAAGTTTCATAACACAGAAAGCCCTGCGATGGGAAGAATGGGAGGACGGAGGCTGCTTTCTCCCCGCACGCTTAAAGATAAACAACCTTTATTCCCATTCACTGGTACATGCGGCGCACATGGCAAACACAAAGAAGTTTGCTTTGCATGCCATATTTTTTCCACATTCTCTTAGCGCTCCGAGTTCCGTGCCGGCCCAGGACCCGGAAAGGAATTTTGCCAAGCCTTCCAATCCGGTTTCGAGCCGAGTTTACCCTCCGGGCACCAACATTAGGTATAACACATATTTTTTATAGACCCCAGCCCAAATTATCTTAAGTATCCAATGGGTTAAAGCAAACTGAACCCTGGGAAAAATCAATTTTAGTGGAAAGAGGGCATAAAGACAAGCAATTTTGTTTAAAGTTCCATCAAAATTGCTATTAAATAAGAAAGTTATGAAAGTTTGAAAGTCTTGGTGTACTTTATATGGTGATCATCAAATTGTCAATGTTGCTTGAAAAATGGCATTTTTTCACACAATTTCATATTTTCTCCACTGTCTCTAAAGATACTGCTTGCCTCTTGGTAAACACAACATATGTTGTGTAAAAAACATTCCTGTAAAAAAAGGAGACAAGCTGCACCTTGAGAGATAATGGACAAAATCTGAAATTTTCTGTACAAAGCATATGGAGAGATGTCCACAAAAACCTGCCATTTTGAAGCAACATTGCCAATTTAAGGATCACCATAGAAAGTAAATCAGGACTTTTCAAACTTTCATAACTTTCTCATTTCGTAACTGATTCTGATGGGACATTTTTTAAATGCTTCTTTCTATCCCCTCTTTTCCTTAAAGTTGCTATTCATAGGTTTTGAATATGCTCGAATTTCATATCAAAATAAAGTTTATGGTGCACACATCACTATGAAACCGATTGAAACTTTTGAAAAGTAAGTGGGAAAAAAATATTGCCTGTCACAAATCGATAAAACAGACCCCCAATGTTGCCTGTGCATACGTTGCCCAACTCGATGCGAGAGCCGTGACGTCATCGTAGGTACAATAGCCTGTGATGTGGTGTGTTGTGAATGTGGTTAATGTGATGCGTCGTGTCTGAGGGAGTGATTAAAACGATGTTTCTGCATTGTTTGTATGAATTCATCATTCTGTGAATGTTTACAAAGTATGTTTCAACCATTCTATTTAACATTATTCATATCATAATGTCGGAGAAATTCTACAATTTAATGATTACTTTTTGCACTTAGTAAGGGGAAAAAATCCCATAATATAATAGAACAGTCTCCCTTGTACATGCTATGTAACGGTTGTGGGGCATACCATTTTAATTTCAGGGGTGTTATAATTCACGAAAGACGGAGGGATAGACGGAATACTTTGTTTTCTTGAATTTTAGATTGTTTTCTTGGTGAATAGTTTGAACTTGTATGAAGAAAATATAGAAACGGTAATCACCTTACTGCCAATTTGTTTTTCTTTTCTATTAAGTAGCTAATTTATATTTACATGTGCTTATAAGCTCAAGTTAACTTTTCCATACTCAGCATTTCAGTAGTCAATTGTCTGTATGTAGTAGGTAGGTGAGGTGAAGGTGAGAGTAATTTGGCTTGTAATTCAATTAGGCCTTTGGTGATAGTCTAAGCTCAGTTATAATTTCGTATCTGGGTTATTTTCACTGTTTATTTGCTTGAAAATCATCATAACCTGCACTAAAAAAATAAATTCCTTGAAAAATATTTTTCGAATGAAATTCTTTATTGAAATCACGTTTAATCAGAGTATTACAGGCAAAAAAAACCCTTGATAAAGACTTGAAGCTATTATATATATGATATTCACTTCTACACCCCGGCTCTACACTATCTGAGATCAGTGGTGACGTCCAGTCTCTGTATGCTAGCTAGCCATTCCTATCATAGTAAATACGAGATTTTAGTAAAGAGGAATGTTGTAGATCAAGATAGTTTCTACAAGAAGCATCAATTTTCCTTAGGAAACAATATTATCTAGGTAACTTCTACATACAATCATGATTTGTCGAACGCGTCTCTTAATCACTTCTGTCTCTGAGTCTGAGAATTTGATACAACGTCGTTTTTGGACGTAGTTTGATGTTTGCATCACGGGGACATGGTTTTCTTTGTCATTTTCATGTCAATTTCCTACTTAAAATTCTGCTTTGACCAAAAAAGAAAAGAAAATCAACTCGTCAGTGAGGTAATGTAAATATTAAGCCACTGCAGTTTTGCCTCCTCTCTTAATAACAGCATCTAAAATCCATCAAAATTGCATGCTATCATCTCAGTGCACAATGTTTTATTACGTGCAAGCGGCTAGCTGAACGCAGATGGTACATATGCATACGTCATCATTGGGGACCCGTTTCGCTCGCAGCCACTTCCGGGTTCTGAGAATCAGAGAGGCGTTTTCGGAAAACGTGTTTTTAGATAATTTCTTGGAATTCACAGGAGCAATAATGAACACCACTGTCTTCTACATACTTCCCCATTTCCATCCATATATAATAACCCTATTCCGTGATTTTCTTTGAATCTCACCTTTAAGATTTATTTTCCCCAGGGTTTTTGGTTTCCTTTAATTAAAGAGTGGAAATAAATGAATGAAATGAATACTGTCAATATCCCTTGTTTATTTGACCTTGTATTTGAAGGAAGATGATGACATCCCGAGTGAGCTGAAAGATTCTGAAGAATACAAGGAGTTGGTAAGACTCAAGAAGTTGAGAAACATCACCCTCAAACAACAGGTGAGTAGAGGTGGTGGAGTTGATCAGAATACTGCCTGTAATATCTGCCAAGCTTTATGTCTTGGAATAGACAAAGATTGGAAATTTGAGAGGAACGAGAAATCAAAACAAACAAATAATAGAAAGTTCAATTCAAACGGCTGACCAGCTGTGGAAAATAAGAAAAAATTGAAGTTATTGTTAAGTTTTATTGATACCTGAGTTATGTTTTGTGGTGAATTGAATATTTATCCAACCTCTGCTATATGTGCTGGTATAACGGTACATATTACTTGCTATTCTTTAAAAAATGGATTTTTATGCATCCACATACTGACAGATGGTGTTGGTGGCATTATGTTTTTTGGTTTACCGACCGTTCATCCATTTTTTTTCGTTAAAGCAATATCTCAAGAACCATTTGAGGTATGAACTGCAAACTTAGTCCCAGTATCGTGTATCACCGCAGGTAAACAATCTGATTAGATTTTGTAGTACAATATATGTAGGTCAAAAGTCATGGTCAGTTGTTCACAAAGGTCAGTGTATGAAATTTCAGGTTTTAGTAGGTCTGGTCTGATATTTTTTTCCATATATGCATGTGTTTCACAAGGAGAAAAATCTTCAAATTGTGATGTTTATGTTGATTATTAATGTATGTTTTTCCTGTGTTGTTATATGCAGGGTCTCTTAGGAAAACAGTTTATTGCTGATAGAGCTATCCTGTTCAAATAAACGAAATGATATTTAAAAAAAAGAGTCATAGGGTCGGAAAAGTATTGTTGATTATTTTCAAGTGTTGTTTCCGTGATAATAAGGCAGGGAATTTAGTCAATGATGAGTGAAATGTATTTCTAGGTGGAAGAGGTAATGGTAATTACATGTAGGATGTAGCTTTTTCTTGAGATGTGCATAAATATAAATTGTGTAGAATGCAGAGGCATAATTGTTGATCGCATGCTGTTAGTTGCTCTTGTTTGACCAGTTTTGTCGTATGTTGAGAGATTTGTAATGTTGATTTATACCATTGGTAATTTCTTTGAAAAGGTAATGACTGTGTCCTTATTAATGTATTTCTCTCAATTTCTTCTTTCTCGTTATGCTCAAACAGTCTGATATGAGCCATGTTGGCTATAGCTGTGATGGTTGTGGTGTTGCACCCATCGTTGGCGTGAGGTGGCACTGTGTGAACTGCCCCATGGAAATCTCAACAGACCTGTGCCAAAACTGTGTGAATGAGTAAGTATTCCAAGGATCATTCACACAAGCTATGTTAGTTTGTTTCAGTTCAAGATGGCATTGTTTTGCCCCATTGAAAACTCCACATATGTATGCAAACATTGTGTGAATGAGTAAGTAGCTGTAGGTTTGCTCACATTGCTCTCAGATCATCTTGTGTCTGTCTGAAAAAGTTTAGTGTGAATTGCCTCATCCACATATCTGTAGGGGTGCCGTAGTCGAGCAGTTTAAGGCGCTTGACTGGAGATGCAAATGTTGCGGGTTCGATTCCTGGCACGGCAGTTATGCCCTTTAGCAAGGCATTTTATCTATATTGCTGTTTTATCGTATATCAAATTAATTAATGTGTTATATGCATATTGATACCAATGTGTGCCTGTGTTGTTTAAAAAAAAATAATCTGTGTCCAAAACTGTGAATGAGCAAGTATTTCTAGATGTGTTCATATTGCTGTGATGTGTGTCACTTTGATATTGAAGGAGTGTTCACATTGCTATGAGATCTGTTGATTTGTGGGAGATTATGTAAGAAGTGCCTCATCAAAATCTATATATGAATGCTGTTTAGTGATGAAAATTGTCAGGGCTTCCTCTTGCTTGAGCTTTTTGTGTCTTCTTGTGACATGATCCTTTAAAATTTTGCTAGACTAAGTGGAATGTCAAGGTTTTTTGTGGTTTTTTTTTTGTAGGTGTGTTTAATACACTTTGCTTCTTCTCTCTCTCCATGGTTATCTCACATTCATACTTCTCAAATTGACTTTGTGTGTATGTGGTGTGTGTAGCACTTTGTAACCGCGATGAAAAAGTGCTATATCACATAATCTTTGGATTGGATTGGATAGAATTGTGTGTACTAATGTAAGAGAAATATCAGTGTTCAGTTTGTATGTTGTGTTTGTAAAACAAGTTGATTACTTTCCAAAGTTTCAATAAAGAAATAGCTCTAGTACTACCAACTATACTAAAGCTTTTGTAGCACCCTCACAAGAGTAAAATGCAAGGATAAAGAGAAATTTAAATTCAGAACAATTTTACACAGAACCAAGTTAAACACATTGCTGGAAAAATAACAACAAAAATCTCTCTCTCTCGCTTTCTTTCTTTTAATATTTTTACATTCTTTCTCTTTCTCTCTACTAGGCATAGGCCAATGATCTATCCCCCTCTGAATGTTTTTTCTATCTGTTCCTTGTATATACATGTATTCATCCCATAAATAATAATAATGATAATAATGATAATAATGATAATAATAATAATAATAATGATAATAATGATAATAATGATAATAATGATAATAATGATAATAATAATGATAATAATGATGATAATAATGATAATAATGATAATAATAATGATAAAAATGATAATAATGATAATAATGATAATAATGATAATAATAATGATAATAATAATGATAATAATGATAATAATGAAATGATAATAATAATGATAATAATGATAATAATAATGATAATAATGATAATAATAATGATAAAAATGATAATAATGATAATAATAATGATAAAAATGATAATAATGATAATAATAATGATAAAAATGATAATAATGATAATAATAATAATAATGATAATAATGATAATAATGAGAAGAATAATAATAATAATAATAATGAATTACACTTTTATAGTGCATAAACACCCTTCTCTATACCTGATTCTCTCTGCCTCTCTCTCTCTTTTGCCGACCTGATTATTATCTCCACTGCATCTCTCTCTGCCGACCCAATTATTATCTTCATTGTATTTCTTTCCCAAGTCTCATTCCTTTAAGTGTTTCATTGCATTTCTCTCTATCCATTTCTCTCCTCTCTCTCCACTCTTCTTCCATTCAAGATAATGTGCTGTATCCTTAAATACTGGCATTTGCTTGAAAACTATAAAACCATTCCAAAAGCTTTTGCTCAAGTAAATACTCAGGCAATTGCTAGGTCTTGACCTTTTGCTTGACCTAAGAGTTATAGCTTGAGGAAAGGCTAGAAATGCTTTTAAAAATTGGTCAAAATGCTCCAAATACCTCAAACGATCATTCACTCGGTTTCTAAGGAAAAGGCTATCGAGTTAATGTAGTTGTAAGGGCTCTTGCTATGTCAGGCATGCTGTTTGGCAGGTGGTGTCATTTGAAAGTGTATAGTAGGGTTGTGCACACACCCATATCAGATCAAATTTCCCTCAGGGAAACAATACAAAGCAGGTTTTGTACTGGAGCATGGTTGAAATATTTTCTCACTCATCTTTTTCCAAAATGGCTGCAGAGAGCAATATGACCTAATGATCTTTAATGCAAAGCTTTTGCTAGTTTTATAGATGCAGGTCAATTACTATCCACATTTGACTCAGAATCCAAGAATCCATAGTCTACTGCAAGGTCAAAATTCTATGTTTGATTTATCAGCCCCAAGCAGTAACAGAGATTTTGTTTAAGTCCAAGTTAATCGTCTTTACCTTCTCAAATTTGCACCATTTTTGTCCATACCTACATGTTTGAAACAAAACACAAAACAAACAAACAAAACAAACAAAAACAACAACAACAAAAAAGAACTAGGATATAACATGTACTAGTGGGAATGAAAAATTTAAACTATCAAAGAATCCACAGTCTACTGCAAGGTGGAAATTCTATGTTTAATTTATCAGCCCAAAGCAGTAACAGAGTTTTTGTTTTAAGTCCAAGTTAATCATCTTTACCTTCTCAAATTTGCACTATTTTCTGTCCATCCCTACATTTTTGAAACAAAAAACAAAAAAACACTGGCATATAACATGTACTAGTGGGAATGAAAAATTTAAACTTTTATCATAAAATGTATACCAATTTGCATATTAAAAGAGTGATTTTATGTTTTACCCGGCATTGCTAAGTTACAATCAGACAACTCATATTCATAAACTGCATTAGAAATAAACTGAACAATTTATGTGATTTTAGCTCTTTATAACATGTAATTTCAATCATTCTGAGTCAAAAGATGCTCCATAAGTATCACTTAACCCATTCGTGAAAGAAGGTCCACATTTTATGGTTTGGTCTAATAACTTTTGATGCAGAGCCCTAAAAATCATACCAAAACATGAGCAGAAAGAGCAAAAAAATTCTACACATACTGTGCCCATTTTCGTTACATCAATATTTGTTGTTTGATGCTGAAATTTTTTAAAAGGAAAATAAGCATTAAAATCCTTAAATTGGCAATGCGATGAAAATGTTAAAATAACCATTTTTCCCTGCAAATTGGCCACTTTATGACTTCTCATCATACATTCTGTCAATTTGATATTTATTTCAGATAAATAATGTTTTATAAGAAAAATATAGCAATAAAAGAAAAATGTTAGTCCTGCCAATTTGAAGAATAAAAGCTGATCAAATTAGGCTTTAAATAATTCCTGTCACGAATGGGTCAAAGCAGACACTGTGCTGCTGTGGTTAAAATGGATTCAAGGAACAACAATCCACAATATAGATATTCAATGTAAATTCATAAGAAAGTTGTATTTATAATTATGATAAAGGAAAATGATATACAGAAACAATGCTCCTGTATATCACTGTAAAATTTAGGCATAACTGTATAATGTGCATGATGCAACTATCAAAAACTTGCCTACACATTAAAGCTTAGTGAATAAATGCATAAGTGTACATATTGCTTGTATCAACATTTCTTTTTTACAATTCTTAAAAGCTGTTAATTGAACAATTCCGCAGTGCACATGTTGCATTTGCATAACAAATTTCTTCTTTTTTTTTTAACAATCGTTAAAGCTTTTCATTAAATAATTCCACAGTGTACATGTTGCATGTATCATAACTTTTCATTTTTTACAATCAGTAAAGCCATTCATTAAAGAATTCCATAGTGTACATATTGCACCTATCATAATTTTTTTTTTGATTTTTATTTTTAAAGCAATTCTTATGCTATTTATTAAATAATGCTATAGTGTACATACATGTTGCACCTATCATAAATTTTTTTTTACAGTCATTAAAGCTATTCATTATAGAATTCCATGCTATTTATTAAATAATGCCATAGTGTTGTACATGTTGCACCTATCATAACATTTTTTTACAGTCATTAAAGCTTTTCATTATAGAATTCCATAGTGTACATGTTGCACCTATCATAAAATTTCTTATTTTTTAAACGATAGTAAAGCTGTTCATTAAATAATTCCATAGTGTACATGTTGCATGTATCATAATATTTCTATCTTTTTTTTACAATCATTAAAGCTATTCATGTAAATGTAAATCCTGTACATGTTGCATATATCATAACATTTTATACAATCATCGCAGCAATGGGAAGATCCTGAAAAGGCACATGTACTTCATCATTGACCAGTTTAATAACTGAATACAATTTTGTCATCTGTTTATTTGTAAATGAAGAGGAAGACAAGGTTTCGTGGTACAGGTAATTGATATTTGATTTTTTTCCCCCCTACACGTTACAAAACACCACCAAGCTTTGGCACACTTTGATGTACAAAAAATAGAAAAAGATTAAAAAAAAAAAGGGGGATTCTTCTTTTTTGGCATTAAAGATTTCTTTGGCATGTATGTACACAACTGATTACACCATTGCTGGTATATCAATATGTACATGTAAGACCTAAAAGAAGCCCTTTTCTACTGAATATCTAAATCAGGAATCAATGCATAGTATTATGAAAGAATCACTTTTTATTACTAAGGTTAAAAAATGAGTACACCATTGCTGATATATCAATATGTACATGTAGGAGCTAAAAGAAGCCCTTTTCTACTGAATATCTAAATCAGGAATCAATGCATAGTATATGAAAAAATCACTTTTTGCTACTAAGTTTTAAAAAATGATTACACCATTGCTGGTATATTAATATGTACATGTAGGAGCTAAAAGAAGCCCTTTTCTACTGAATATCTAAATCAGGAATCAATGCATAGTATCTGAAAGAATCACTTTTTGCTACTAAGTTTTAAAAAATGATTACACCATTGCTGGTATATTAATATGTACATGTAGGAGCTAAAAGAAGCCCTTTTCTACTGAATATCTAAATCAGTAATCAATGCATAGTATCTGAAAGAATCACTTTTTGCTACTAAGTTAAAAAAAAATGATTACATCATTGGCGGTATATCAATATGTACATGTAGGAGCTAAAAGAAGCCCTTTTCTACTGAATTTCTAAATCAGTCATCAGTGCATAGTATCTGAAAGAATCACTTTTTGTAACTAAGTTTAAAACAACAACAACAAATAATATGTACATGTACAAAGAAGCTGGAAAAAAAACCCCAACACATCTTTAATAGCTACAAAGATCTAAAACGATCATCTGTAGACTTTCAAGAGACATTTTGAGCTAAAGGCATTGGCTAACTTTGTGAGCAGCCAATTTAAAAAATTCTCAAACTAAGCTGATCTGGCCTTATTTCAACAAAAAAGCTTCCAGTAAACTAAAATTTCAGTTTTTAGTATTCCTATCATAAGATATTCAGTTAGAATAATTTCAGTTGTTTTTATAGTTTGTTTACACTTAGGCTAACTGCTGTTTCTTCGGAAATCATGTCACAGTCAGATGCTAGGAGTGCACCAGTTGTGGGTTGAGTTACATATTCGTCTGCGTTGTTTCTTGGTCCCTGGGGCGCATTTCTTGGTTCCTAGACTTTCCCTCCCATCCCATCTTCTGCATTAACCTCTCCCAGAGCTGCCTGAACTTATTCTGGATGAATTCATACAAACCAGGACAGCAGAGTTGAAGGAGACTGATAAGCATAATGATGGTTAACATTACTTTGCTGGATGGGATGGCCCGTGTGAAAAGCTTGTGACTTCTCTGTGGTAAAAAAAATACAAAAGGGAATTTTCATATCTTTTGTTAAAAAATTAAAGAAGAAGAGGAAGAAGAAGAAAAAGAATGATTCAAGCTATTAAGTGTGAGTTCTGTTTACTGAATTCATTTTGAGAGAAACTAGCTCAAAGACATTCTGCATTTGTTAATTATGCTATAGACATGGACTATACATGTAGGTGAATTGTTTATACCAGAATAACTTTCTTGGAAAACAAAAATTCACTTACAATACAAAACTTGCACATTGGTGTACAAGATGGTGTGTTATGCACATGGCTTGGGACAAATACATGTAGCTGCTTTTTCCTGTCTATCTTTGCTTATATTCAACCATTGCTATTGTTTTTATGCCTTCGCCCACCGTAGGTGGTTCCCGGAGGCATTATGTTTTTGGGTCGTCTGTCTGTCCGTCCGTCCGTCCGTCCATCCGTCCCGTTTTTGTTCTGGCGATAAGTTAACCCATTCGTGACAGAGGTCCACATTTTGTGGTTTGGCCTAATATCTTTTGATGCAAAGCCCTAAAAATCATACCAAATACATGAGCAGAAAGAGCAAAAAATTCTACACAAACTGTGCCCATTTTGGTTGCGTCAATATTCGTTGTTTGATGCTGAAATTTTTTAAAAGGAAAATAAGCATTAAAATCCTTAAATTGGCAATGTGATAGAAGGTTTTAAATCACTGTTTTCCCCTGCAAATTGGCAACTTTTTGACTTTTCATCATAATTTCTGTCAATTTATATTCATTTCAGATACATGACGTTTTATAAGGAAAATGTAGCAATAAAATAAAAATGTTGGTGTTGCCAATTTGAAGAATAAAAGCTGATCAAATTAGGCTTTAAATAATTCCTGTCACGAATGGGTTAAGAACCCTTTGACAGATCAACTTCAAACTTGGCTCATGTATGCACATGGAAGGGACAATGATCTGATGAGATTTGGGGGTCACAAGGTCAAAGGTCATAGAGGTCATTATGTACATAGAAATGGTTCGTTCTTGTAATAACTCAGTAACCATTTGACGGTTCAACAAACTTGGCTCATGTATGCATATGGAAAGGGCAATGTCTCATTAGATTTGGGGGTCACAAGGTCAAAGGTCAAGGTCAAAGATGTCATTGTATAAATGAAAATAAATCAACATGAAGTGCCATTCATTTCTGATATGGTAATGGCGGAGGCATAAAGTTCGCGTGGTTGAAGATTCATCTAGTTTAATACTTCTATTGATTGATACGTGAATGTGCAAGGACATGTACCATTTGAAAATTTTTATTTATCATTTTACTTTGATTTCAAACATTCAATGTACTGGCTTTATTTTCCCTCATTTTCAGAACTTGAAGAAAGTACAGGATGAGCATAGCTTTAACAGGTCTATGATTTACTGACCTCTTCATTTTGCTATTAAATGGCCCCCTAAGTTTGAAAATTTGGACTGTGCTTAAGAAGTCATTAATATGAAAATCAAAGTAAAATTTATTTTCTCTCCTGTTTATTATTTTCTTTTTCAGTCTTGCACCTTTTGAAAAAATTCCTGTACTGAAATGAAATGAAGTGAAAAAAAAAAAAGAATATGAGGACATGAAGAAGAGTAGAAAAGAAGAAAATAGTCATGTAATTTTTCCTTGTATCCTCTCTACTGCATGCCCATTAATTATATTCAGAAAATTGTTTTGAATCAACCCAACCACATTTTCATATACAATGAGACATTTGTAATTAAGTGCATGTAACATGAAAATCATGTGTCCTTACTGCAGAAAGTATGTGCAAGAAAAAAAAATTTACTGAGCTGAAAGTGAATATTTAACCTCAATAACCAGTTGCTCTGCATGAAAACAGAAATAGAAAATATAGACTGGTAAATGTTTAAATGAATTCAAAGGTAGAATAAAAAACTTCAGATTTTATTGAAATTTAAAATCACAATGCATTTTACATAGAAATTTCATGTTGGGAAATTTGTGACTTTTCACAGTTTTATGACAGAATAGAATTTGTTTATGTTTTTGTGCAGCCTTGACTAATGAGTTTACATTTTTCTGTGAAACTAATAGAGAGACTTTGTAATGCACATAGATTTAATGATTTTATTTTTCAAACATTTATAGGTTTCTATTACATGTATTGTCCACTCTCTTTTTAACTTTCACTACTGGTATATTCAGGCCCCTAAAGCTCCTCCATTTTGTCCAGATTCATTAGAAGGCCGACCTAAGCACCATCAATATTCATGATCAAAAATGAATAATTCATTTTGTAAGATGCTTCCAACTAGTAGCATTTGTTTGTATGGGTTATGAAACATTACACACATCAGCTTACTGCATGCGCAGTTATAAGCAATAAATGCACAACTAATGCCCCGAAAATGCGCATCAAATTAAAGTGTCACAATAAAACTGATATGCGCAGTAGCTATGAATAATGCAACAGTATTATCAACATCATGGCGATAACGGGTGCCTATCGACCCATTCAAATGATGCGAAAGAGGCAGGGCCTAATGTCATTGGTGTTATGATATCCGGCTGTGCTGCTTTTTTTCCAATATGTCTATGGGTATGTTTCTCAGGTTTTCTGGCTTTCACTCATACTTCTTACAAAATTTGGATTCCAGTATTATTAGGTGAATTTGTAACAAGACTGTTCATGAACATTGATCACAGATTTTGCACTTACCTTAACCCATAGCAGTACAGAGCTTTCTTGAGGTCTAAATTAATCATCTTCAATCCTCAAATTGGCAACAAATTTTTTTTTTTCCACGCTTACATAACTTGAAAAAAATAAATACGGATATAACATAAACCAAAATGAAATATAATTGTAAAATTTGATCAGAAATTGCCAATTTGAACACAGAAATAGTGATTATATATTATTCACTGCTTTGCCAATTCAAAGAGTTTAATGATTAGTAACAGTTAAACTGCTCTAATTCGAGAATGCCACACCATACGGCGATGAGAATGGGCTCAAATTTGTCAGTGCATTTTTCTCCTTCTGCTAGTGTATGATATGTACTGCCCAACATTCTGGACCGACAGATACTGCAAAAGTGTCTCCTAAAGGTGACACTGTACCTATATGGGTTAACTGTGTCCATTAGTAATGGCATTACTTTGGAAACGAAATCTTCTTTGCTATCTGTTTTGGAGGATGAAGTGATAGGTACAGAGCCATAGCAACCTGGGAGTTGAGAGGAATCAGTCTGATTTGATGGCATCATAGGATCAGGAGTTTGTGTATGACCTGGCAAGAATGGAGGTTCTTCTGTGCACCCAGTATTTATCTTGAACTTTACACCAACTGAAGAATGTGTTATTATGCGGTCAGTTTGACGATCAATGATAAGTGGATATATGGGAGGCGTTTCATCGAGGTAATTCATACTAGTCACCTTCACTCTGTAGGTAACTGATGTACTGCGATAGAGCAGTGACACCATCCACCGAGCGTCCTGTGTTTGACGATCTGCAGCACTGTCATGAACAAATATGGTGCTTCCATTGATGAACCACTTGCCTGTCCCGAGAGGACTCGTGTTCCAGGCCACCATGTAACGGTCTTGTTGTACAGAAGCATTAAAAGATGTGAGGATATATCCACTATCTCCTTCTTCATAACATTCCTTGTCAGTTCTTGGTTCTTGAGTGAATCCTATCCTGGTACTTGCTGCTAATGTGCTGGTAGTGCAGAAATGCAGATTGAGGAGTCCTAATAGTAAAACATATCTAGCCATTTTGATTCTGTGTTCCCACATTAGACGATGTTGTTCAACAGTTGATGATACACTTATTCATGGAGGAGGTCCATGAGCAGTTGTTGTATCGTTTCCTTGCGCACGCTCTTTTGAGAAGAAAACAAGTGTACAAATGATTTGCCATTGCTCACCGTTTAATTCCGTATGAGGCATCAAAACACAGAGGCAATGTATGCCTAAATATCATAAGATGTGATGAATATCAAAACAGTCTGAACCAGGAAACGGTGTCATGAGACATAAAAACTGCATATGCATTAGAACTGTGGCAACCTATTAAACTCAATGAAAAGATACGGTCATGTGATCACCAGGAAGGATAGTAGCTCCTTCCTGGGGCTGTTGATCACTTGACCCACCCGCAGAATAGTAGCTCCCACGGGTATTCCCCTAAATCTTGGTAAACACAATCTTTGGAGCATATACTTTGATATTAATATTTGTGATCTTGCGGGTTTCAAACAGTTTGTTTCTGAACAAAAACCTTCCACCCAAAATTTTTTGTTTTTTGCCCAGTCCTAAATGACATAAATTGGAGCCCCCATATTAAGCATGTATGTTTGCAAATAAATCTTTTCCTAGCTTAGGTATTTTCCACATTCAACACTTGGTACTTTAGCACTTAAAACCTGCAGAAGTGCCCTATTCATGAATGTCAATGCCCTTTTACAGAAAAGTTTGTTCCATCTAGGTTAAAATAACAAAAGGCTACCTGCTTGGTACACATCCAACACTTAACACTTAAAACCTGCAGAGGTGCCCTATTCATGAATGTTAATGCCCTATTACAGAACAGTTTGTTCCATCTTGGTTAAAATAACAGAAAGGCTACCCACTTGGTACCATCATCATAGAACTAAATAATAATTGGAGGATACTGAACACACTCTCCTGGATAGGGCTGTACACGACATTAACAACCATTATTATGTGGCCCTAAAAAGCCTACAATGCAATGAATCTCCCTTCAAAGAGTATGTTCGAGAATGGTGTATTTCACTTTCTTTGCTTTCCTTATTTATTATTATTGTTTTATTTATTTATTTATTTGCACATCACCATAGGAACAGCCGCATCTTGCGACTTTTGATCAAATAGGCTTTTTCTCGGGTGAATAAAGTACCCCTTGCTAATCTCCCTTGATGTACGAAATAGAGCCCCCCCCCCCCCCTTTTTTTTTTCTGATGTGTGCATAATTATGGCAGGGTAGCACTGTTTAAAGTGTCCTCCAATTAGCATGTCAAAAGGACTGATACACATAAACAGGAAAATAGATAACTGTTAACATAAATACTATAGACAGCAGGAAAAAAAAAAACATTGACAGCTTCATGTTCTCACAATATTTTCCAGGCTTTCTTCATCTTGTTATCTAAAGGAATCCAGCCTCCCTTGCTGCTGTCTTGAAATTGTCAATGAGGATATCTGATCCTGTATCGGAGAGGTGAACCCCATCTCTATTGAAGAGGCTATGGTTCGTGGAGTCAGATTCATGCCTGATGACGGTGGTCTTCGTCATCCTGGCTAATTTCCTCCTTGCATACTTGTTCAGTGACTTACATGTACGTACCCCGTCCAAGGCCTCCTGAAAGGTAGAGCCTGGTTTGCGACCATAGTAGAAAAGCCGTGGTAGGATACTGGACCATGCAATATGGGTATGCGGCAGTCTTGTACGTAGATCTTGGATGGCTGTGTCAATTGCCATCCTGCACTGGCAGGCATCGTATTGTCCAATGTCGTTTGACCCTAAGTGGACAATTACCAATGCGGGAGGAGCGTCGCATCTCAGCCGGTTAGAGACCATCCTGGGAAGATCGTTGGAGGGTGGCGCCGCCCTGCCCATGCCAATGGACTAAGACATCTGGCTCTCCAAGGTGCTGATAGTTGCGTTGTGAAGCCCTTTCTTTCGCCCTCCTGACCAGACTATCTCCTACAATCCAGATCCAGTTTCCGGTCCCACCTGCAATAAAAGGGAGAGCTCCCGGAAGTAACATGTTCTATACATGTGCCCAGTAATTGACATAACAATATTCAATATTGTCATTATTACATAATTACCTGACTTGCTACTCATTATCTTCATTTTCATTATTCACATGTGATTATAATTATACTTGGATGTATCTGCTTAATGCATATATGAATAAAAATATGCTCTCTATATAGTAACCATATAGCGCGTTCATGACTGCTTGCATGTAGCTTATACATGTATAACCATCCAACATAGTTAGCTATGGGGGTTACAATTGGGGCATTAGTAACAAGTCACCTTATGTAACGTAGATAGGCGTCATTACGCCATCTACCCATGGTCATTGAATTGATACCTGGTAAGGGGGAAGCCATCCTTGTGGCAGAAAAGTGGCCCTTGCTCCTTGGGCCTTATTCTTAGGTATGTCTCCATGGCTTTGACAGGGCATGTGCTCTCTGTCTTATTTTCTTTGATTTTCAGCCTTGCACACCTCCCATGCTGGTCTGTTTTTGAGAATCTAATCTTTACTAGCATGAAATCTGCATTCTCTTGACCCCATTGGATATCATCCTTAGCCAATATCTTCCTCCCATCATCACACTGTCTTTGAACCGCAAATTCTCCAACCCTCAAGAAGCCAAAGAAAGCCAACAAAAATGCCGCCTGGAACATTATTGACTCATATCTGGAGAAGCATATCCGGTTTAGGTTTGGTATTAGCTTGGCCGATAATTCTCAAGTGATAGGTCTCCTGGTGTCTTTGTTATTTCTGTCTCGCCTTTTCCCCTCTTGCATTTTCTTAATTAGGAAGTGTTTTGTGGGGTCCTGCCACCCATACATGTTGTGTATATAGGCAATTGCAGCTACATGTAATGAGATAGTTGAGGTAGCCTTCCCTTTAATGGATAGATGAGCTACATGTATGAATGCCATAACCTGGGTGAGCGATGCGGGCCATGATGGGCTCATGTGATGGTTTAAGCGGAACACCTGGAAGGACTCCACAGCCGTCTGGTATGCTCGGAGGGACCCCGGTGCTAATGCTTGTCCTAGTAATCTGCGAGTTTCTTTCTCTAAGTTGGCAATATCTTTACTGGTATTGCTGTGGCCCTTTTGTCTGCCCCGGGTGCTAGTTTGTGAAATCTTTCCATCTGGAATCGAGAAAGGGAATCCGCTATGCTATTATCATATGTACGGACATGGACTGCTCTAAATGAGATGTTATTCTTTAATCATGCTACAACAAATGTTCTCACCAATTTCATTATTTTGGGGTCATGTGACGTCTGCTTATTTATCACAAACTTAATTGACATGTTGTCAGTGTTTAGAACTATTCTCCTATTTCTCAGTTCCTCTCCCCATACAAACACCGCTAGTGTGATGGGTACCATTTCCTTCCATGCTATGGAATTATTGTGGACAATATCCTTAAAAGACCATTTTCCACTGAACCATTTGCCCTTCAGGTAACCTCCAAATCCTATTTCTCCACTTGCATCTGTGAAGAGGTCAATTTCTTCACTATTTACCCAGCACTCCTCGGGGATAACTGATATGCCATTGAAACATTCTAGAAATATGAGCCATGAATGTAAGTCCAGTTTTGCTCCTTCTGATAGTGTGAGCTGTTGTGTACCAACTGTTTGGCCTTGCATTAAATCTATTAAGCGACGCAAAAATGCTCTACCTGGGCGAATTGCCCTGCAGATGAAATTAAGGAGGCCGGCTACTGATTGAATTTCTTTCACTGTTGTTGTCTTTAACGACAATACTTTCTTGATCTTATTTCTGGCTTTAGCAAGCTTGTCAGGGGGGACTCTTACTTGCATGAGATCTGAATCGAGTTCCAACCCAAGAAATGTTAGTCTTGTGGTGGGACCTTCTGATTTTTCTTTAGCTAAAGGGACACCTATTTCTTTGCATACTGATTTGAGTGCCTGTACTACATTATGGCATGACACCCCACTTGATTGGGGCAGGCCCAATACACAAAAAATCATCCATGGAGTGTATTACCCTATCTGAGCCACTCCATACCTTAACCCATTCATGACAGAGGTCAATATTTTGTGATTTGGTCTAATAACTTTTGATGCAGAGCCCTAAAAATCATACCAAATACATGAGCAGAAAGAGCAAAAAATTCTACACAAACTGTGCCCATTTTGGTTGCATCAATCTTTGTTGTTTGATGCTGAAAATTTTTTGAAAGGAAAATAAGCATTAAATCCTTAAATTGGCAATGTGATAGAAAGTTTAAAATCACCATTTTCCCCTGCAAATTGGCAACTTTTTGACTTCTCATCATAATTTCTGTCAATTTATATTCATTTCAGATACATGACGTTATATAAGAAAAATGTAGCATTAAAATAAAAATGTTGGTGTTGCCAATTTGAAGAATAAAAACTGATCAAATTAGGCTTTAGATAATTCCTGTCATGAATGGGTTAACACAATATTCAATGAATGTGGAGAATTTTTCGAAGTAAGCAGGTGCGTTTCGAATCCCCATGGGTAGACATTTGTCAATGTAGTATTTCCCTTCAAATTTCACTCCCAATAATTCAAAATCTTTGGGGCTTATGGGTAATAAGCGAAATGCAGATTTAATGTCCTCCTTGGCTAATTCTGCCCCTCTCCCTGTTTGAGCTATCATGTCAGCAGCTTTGTCAAATCTTGTTTATTCTACTTTACAACACTCATCTGCAGTAAAATCATTAATAGAATAGCTCGGAGGGAAAGAGAGATGATTAATCAGTCGGTATTCACCTGGGGACTTTTTCGGTACTAAACCTATGGGACTGGATCTCAAATTGACCAGGGGCCTTGAGTCAAAGGGGCCCATATAACGCCCCAGTTTCACTTCCTTCAGAATTTTTTCACGAGCTATTTCAGTGTTGTTTTCAGCCGATTTCAAGTTAGGGAGATCTACTGGCATGCGGGGACCTGTATAATTCAGATTAAATCCTTCACTGAAACCTTCGTTAAGAAAATCAGCTGCTTGTTTGCTGGGGTCATCCTTTAACAGTTTCTTTAGATTTTGAAGCTTGATTGGTACATGAGCCATTGACATCACTTCCTCAATATTGAGCTTGTGTCTATCTCCCCACTGCTGCTTCCTACTGGGTATTAGGTCCCCTACTAGTTGTGGTAGTTTTTGTTGGGTTGGTTTGTTTGAGTGGGCAATGTACTTTCCCATGCCCGCCTGCCTGGCACTGTATACATTTGTGGGCATACCTACAGTCCTTACGTTTGCACGATCCTGATCGGAAATTGAGTTCGTGGCAAACTCCATATTTACGAAAGGCAGGTGTCTGTAAGTTTTGAGGGCCTTTCTTCCTAGCCAGTGCTAGGTTGGTGGTTGGTGCGCTTGGGCGCTTACCATCTCTGTTTACCCACTGTTGATGACTGGGGGCAGGGGCCCGTGCCGATCGTGGAGGCCCACCTCCTACTACATGCAGGAGCCAAAGTTCCCCATTAATCTCTGCCCAGGACCCCCTTGTTGCCTGAAGACGGTGCCGAAATTCTATGTCGTAGTCCCTCCAACCGTATCCATAGTAGCGTGAGGCAGCAGAGCGAATGAGGTGGCAGTATTTCAAAATTTCATGTGTGCGCTGCGGATTTGCTTCCAAATAGATACTCATGTATATCAGGAATGCATTAGTCCATGTTTCAATGGACAAAATCTTGTTTTTGGAGGGGGCATTGTAAGGCTTTAACACCCATTTCCCTTCCTCCTCAGCTACCGCCAGGTTTGTTCTCTGCTCTGCTGCTTCACGCATAGTGTTGGAGGCTACATCTTGTGCATTTACTAGAAGGTTTAGATCTACATACTCTCCCTTCCAAATTTTTTCGCGTATGCTGTTGGGGAACAGACATACCCAGGGGAATGGTGGAGGTGGTGACAGCCTCTAATCAAGCTCTCTGTATTAGGTCTATGTTCTGTGTTACCCAAGGTTTGATCAGCTTGCCCCCTACTAGGGCCTGCTGCCTGGTTATCATAAACACGGTGTGCATTGTGAGTTTGGTTGGTACGAATCTGAACACTAGGAGGCACAATTGCGGGGAAGGATGTTGTGAACGGGGTTTCCCCTATCCCAGACCGACTCTGTTCTCTAGTATTTGGGGTTTGGTGCCCTATACTGTTAGCATGGCTTGGCACACAATCTGTATGGTCTCCTCCCGTTACTAGATCTATAACCGGATCTTGTTCTACACCTAGTTCTATGTTTCCAGATCGGGTCTCACCTGCTATAATAATGGGACTGCCTTCGGTGATGGTACTGGGACGAGCCTGACCCTGGGTTACTGTAGACGGCTGCGCCTGGCTAGGTCTGGGTGTAGTTGTTGTCCTCCGAGACGAAGGGCCCTGTTCAATGGCCGAGGGGGCTTGCCTGGGCTCATTCCCCGCTGTGCTGCTTCGCGGTGGAGCTACCGCCCGTGTCATGGGTGTAGCCGCTGTTGTCTGTATCCGGCCGACGTCTCGAATTCGTCCTCGTTTAGACCGAGACCGTGTTTGTGCCGGTTCAGTAGTCTTTCTCTTCTTCCCCATTGTTTTCCCATTTTGTTTGATGACGAAGTGACTAAAAGGGTATGATGAATATAGCTACTTGTCGTTGGTGAAAATGATAATGTTGCGACCTCGAGCCAAAACTCAACGGAATTTCAGACTGCAATGGCTTGCATGTGCTAAGCGCACATGTTAATACGCTGCACTATGCAGTGCACATACTGCGCGCCGTTTCCGACTGTGATTAGTTCGCATGATCCCCAGCTGTTGATCACATGTAAACACCTGAATCGATTTTGAGCACATGCATATTTTAGTATCCGAATTATTCTTTCCATACAGTTAACACTTATTTCTCTCAAAATTTTACTGATCACTGAAAATGATCATTACCTTTCTTTCTCTCCCACCTTCTCTTTTTCATTCTAACAAATCAGCGTATTGTACGTTTGTTAGACATGATTGGACCATAAAAACATAATTCACTATAAATCCTGAATGCAGAAGCAGCTCATGTTTACCATTCATCGCTCGCTCTCTCTCTTTCTCTCTTCAAGTTCAAGGTCAGGTTTATTTCCAATATAACACAAGACATAATTGTTTTTTTTTTCTTCTTTTAAGCAGAAATAAAATAACTAAACAAACATACAACATTTTTTCGTCTAATTAACATCAAAACAAATTAAATGTCTGCTTGACATAGTGTATTAAAAGAAAAAAATGATATTGGAAAAGAGAAATCCACAAAAAAAGCAATGCTTGTAGTGACATGGATTCCTCTCTCTCCCCTCTCCCCTCTCTCCCTCTCTCTCCCCTCTCTCTCCCCTCTCTCTCCCCTCTCTCTCCCCATTGTGTTCTGTTCATCATTCCAGCCAATCAGTGTATTCCACGTTTTAGAGATCTTTAGCATGTACTTTCTCTCTCTCTCTCTCTCTCTCTCTCTCTCTCTCTCTCCCTCTCCCCCCATTGTGTTCTCTTCATCATTCCAGCCAATCAGTGTATTCCACGTTTTAGAGATCTGTAGCATGTATTCTCTCTCTCTCTCTCTCTCTCTCTCTCTCCCTCCCCCCCCCCATTGTGTTCTGTTCATCATTCCAGCCAATCAGTGTATTCCATGTTTTAGAGATCTTTAGCATGTACTCTCTCTCTCTCTCTCTCCCTCTCCCCCCCCCCCCCCCCCCCCCATTGTGTTCTGTTCATCATTCCAGCCAATCAGTGTATTCCACATTTTAGAGATCTTAAGCATTATTGCAAAGAGTGAATATAACACATCATTGTAAAGAGTATTGATGCATGATTGATTTCATAGCAAATATTTTATTGTATTCCTAGTTGAAATTGTATCATGTTATTCAAGTACCAGTTGGAGAATGTCAGTATTAAACAAGCTATCCGGATTCTTTTTTGTACACTTTAACTGTGTATGTTGACATTGTAAAACCTAGTTATGCAGGGTATTATACAAGTACACTCAAACAAGCACAAATGTGGACATTCACAAACATGCACCCCTAATCTCTTGTTCCACGAGACAACTTCAAGAACAATCCTTGTCACATTGCCACTGTTGTTATTCTGCAAGGGAGTGAAAAAGGTTAGATAAACAATCCAACCTGCTTTAGCAGCCACCTGTATAGAAAGCCCACCTTCTCTAAAGACCACACTTTTTATTTCATTTGAATACTTTTTCCTACTGAAAAATGTCTGAAATAGATTTTTTTTTTTGTTGGAAGATCACCTGTGCAAATACTGATTTACTTGTCTCTCTTAGGCAGTCCTTGTATGCAGGTTTCGCGGCATTTTTGTACAGCTAGCTCACAAATTTTTCTAAATTATTCTTTACCTTTCTATAAATGTGACTTATAATCAACTCTACTTTCAGAGGTAATATCAGTGATTAGCTGTCACACATGCCTTTCTTCCACTAAAAGGTCCATTATTTTGCTTAAATAAACAAGTGATGTCTAACAATATTTCACTTTTAATTGATCCCATTATATCACAATATATATAAATTGTATTTCGAGATTTCACCTTTCCAGGAGAAATATTGAATGTACAAAATCAAAGTTAAAAACTCCTTTTTGGCGAGTGCGGCAGGCATTGTAGAACAGCGCCGTATGGAACTTCTTGTGTAATCCCATAGAGCCACAAGAGGGGAAAATAAAGAATTTAGTTGCGCTGAGGTACCGGGTAGTTACTGTACTCGTCAATTTATTATAGAACGTTTATAGAGGAGTGCATTCTAAAAAGAATTGGGTTTGTTCAAGCATTTCATTATGTATAGTCGATGAAGTGCCATCCAAGAAAAATGAACTTTTACAGTAATTCCTTGTGCACAATTTGATTTCAGTATAGCACGCATTTTCCATGGACCCTAGTCTGAGTTATCTCAGGCATAGAATTCAACAGATTAATATATGAAGAGCTTTCAACCAAAAGGTGCTATATGTAAATAAATTTCTTGGTTCCGAGTTTGCACACATGTCCAAAGAAACTTAAACTTAGAAAGCACTACCGATATCTCTTCTATATTTCTTGAAAACTTTGCTTCAAAACTTTATTCATAGTAAAATACTCGAGCTGAATGACACAGTAAAGTTGACACAACTTCAATAGAAAATAGTGCCTTTTGGAAGCAAACTCTTCATATCCTGTGAACAGCTAAAATCCACATAGATAAAGCAAATAATTTCCTGTTGTAAGATGAATAATTGTGTATGGTATTGAAATTAACAAGGACACTGGATTCTTGAGTACATTTCACCTTGTTCAAACATGACCTGTACCAGCAGTAGACTGTGAGTCATAGTAACAATGGGTGTTGAGGTTTTTTTAATCAGCCAATTGCAGGGTCCATTTTATTGCTTGAATATCAAAGAGTGATCTTTTTTAATTGATCTCATTATGTAGATTGTCTTGATAAAGATGATAACATATTATGTGAATCCAAATTTCATCTGTATTTTTCACATGAATGTATTCTCCTTCTCCCTTTCCTTAAATCCCCTGCAGTGATTTCCAGTCTGATATTCATCGGTCATCCCATCGTATGGAACCCGTCCAACCTAGCCAATCGTCAGGTTTTGTTGACTCAGACTACACAAGCTTTACAGGGACATCGGGAGACTACAACTATCTAGATCCTAATTATAGTCCAGCAGTTCTTTGACAACCTTCAAAATATGCCTTTTTTCAACGAGTAAGTTAGTGTGTTCAAGAAACACAATTTTTAGACTATTAAGCTGTACAAGAACATCAGGAGACTACACTGTTCTCAATCCTAAGGAGTTGGTTTAAATTAGTGGTAATGTCCATGGTCAATTCTTTGCCTTCACCTATACAAATTGATTCTGACGGACTCGGGTTCAAGTCTGTGTCATGTGTTTCTGATGGTGATGTCAAAGGTTAGTCCCAGACATAAATAATCATATCTAATCAATACACATCTGTAAAATGTTCAGATGGCTATTTTAAAAGCCAATTTTGCCTGAATTCCTACTTGTTACTTACTTAATTTTTTCTTTCAAATAATTTGCATGCTTGCCTTTTTTTTCTTGATCCTAGTGATTTATATATTGCCCAGTCATATTTTCATTAGGCTGTGTTCAGGCGCTTTTGGAAGAAAACTGTGCCATAGTGTACCGAGCCGACTCGTGCCGCACCAAAGTGTACCATACCTGGCTTGTTACGTATTCGGTACACTTCGTGCTCAAATCCAGGGTGACGAGAAAGTGCATAGCAACCAGGGTCAAAGGTGAGGAATTTGGTGAGCTATTCAACACAGCTATCACGTCCTGGGCATGGCTGATAGCATCACGCTCAATCATAGTTCATAGTACGGTGTGCGTTCACGAGCTTGTCGAGGCACAGTACAGTTTGCTTTGGCACACTCTGGACGTTCTCGAGAGGTGGTCCACCATGGCACATTTCTAGAGCGGCACAATACAGGTACAGTTCGCTTTAGGAGCATTCAGGCGCCTCCTATGGCAAGGGTACGGTTCACATTGGCCCGGGTACGGTACGCTTTAGCAGAGCACCTGAACAGGGCCATAATCAAAATATTGTGCCCATTGCTTACCTTTTTTGCAAACGTAACATCAAATTTCTTTTTCAGTTCCTACCATCATGACCATCGGTCAGCTTATTTCTTTTTATGCCCCTGTAGACGAAGTCTGGAGGGGGCAGTGTTGCCCCGTCTGTCTGTTCGTCCTTCTGTCTGTCCGTCTGTCCGCCCCGAATTGGTTTCCGCATGATAACTTTAAGAATATAGGGCAGATTGTAATTATTTGTGGCGTGGAGGTAAATGACACTAAAATACAGGTCAAGTTCGAATTTGGAGTCCGCAGGTCAAAGGTCACAGCTCATTATATATGCAAATATGCGAATTGGTTTCCACATTATAACTTCAAAAATATTGGATGGATTGTAATAATTTTTGGAGTGTAGGTAGGTGACAGTACAATTCAGGTCAAGTTTGAATTTGGAGTCTGCAGGTCAAGGGTCAAAGGTCACAGTTCAGTATATATGCAAATCAGTCAAAAATGTTACTAAGAAAGGCTTACTGATCATGTTAAGCAGGGGCATCCGTGTCCTATGGACACAGCACATTTCTAGTTGTAACTTTTGTTAGTCTTTTTGGGGTGTTATGTTATATTTTTGACCTTCTTTGGTTGCTTTGTTCAGTTTTATCTTATACATCATACTTGTACATTGTCCAGTTGTGATGTTTTGTTTAGGTTTTGCCTCAAACACCAGTGGCCTGTGCAGTTCCCTTCCACATTTTTGCCGTGCTGTTATTTTATTATATACATGTATATGCTATTGTGTATGCGGAAAATAAAACTTGGAACTTGTGTTCACATTACTATGAGGTCAGTTTATGCCATTGGGAGATGAACTGGCTCGTAAAAATCTTTTGTGTCAGTACTGTGTGAATAGTTAAAAAAGTTTAACAAGTTTAAAAAGTTCACATTTCTAAAAGTTAGGTTTATTTGTGTCTCTGTAAACTACTCCTTCTAGAGCCTCATAACAATTCAGAGTAGGAAATTCTGTTTTCTTTTTAATTCACAGAACTGTGTTACTAGTTGGTTTATTTTTTGTTTTAACAAAATTGCAATGTGTGAACTGCCGGTAGGAAATTTCCAGAATATCTGTGATGATACCATACCACAGCCACAGAGAGGAGACTGACAGCTGCAAGTTAATCCTGAAGTATTTTCTGAATCAGTCAGTGTAATCTGGCTGGAACTGGGTCCCGTTTCATAAAACTTGTTATCAGTAACAACTTCCACATTTTTGTGACCAAATTTGCTCTCAGCCAATCAAATGCAAGGATTTCAGTAGGTTATATAAGTTACTGCAAATTGTTATTGATAACAAGTTTTATGAAACAGGGCCATGGTTTTGCAGTGTGACTATCAATAATATGAAAGTTATTTAAGCCCATGTAGTAAGACCCTGAATCTCTTTGTTAGATTTTTTGGTTTTTATTTTGCTTAATTATAAGTAGTTGCTCATCAGCACAAAGATGACCTTCAGCCCCAAATTAGGATTCCTAATCTGGGGCTGTTTTAAATAGTTTATACACAAATATTTCATTGAATTCATTGATTAAGCAGTATTTTTTATGTCATTGTTAACAGTACAAGAATATGTTTATCAAGTTTCATTCAAATTTCCTTTTTACCAGAACTGAAGATTATGAAATTGAGGGGAGTTTAAGAGTACATGCACAAAGAAACAAAGAGGAAGAAAATGAAAGAGAGAAAAAAAGGAGAGAAAGAAAGAAAGGAGGAAAAAATAAAGAAAACGAGCAAGAGAGAGAGAGAGAGAGAGAGAGGGAGATCTGCCTCACTTGCACTATGTTTTCTCTATTGTTCTTTCACCATTAGCATGTTTCCTTGGAAAACTTGGACACGAAACTGGGAAAATCCTTAATTGGAATAGAATTTTAACTGGGCCCATTTCTACTGTTTCGCTATCATTCATTTAGAAGTACTCTAATGCAATTTCTTGCCCTCAAAGTTCGTACTTGTGACGATTTAAGTGACGATTTAAAATGTTCATACTCCCCCCCCCCCCCTTTTTGCTTTAATTTTGAACACACAACTTACATCAGGAGCCTGCTTCGTTCACCTACTTTTTCATGCATTTTTACAAGTGAAACTATGGTATCCCCAACAAAACAAAAATAGAGTAGCATTCTCATTATTCAGGCAATTGTAGACCATATTCTTAACCAGTTTCATGGCATTTGCTCCGGTGACAATTGCTGCCATGGAAAGTCTGCACATTATGCCAGACATAAAACCTAACCCCAAACCTAACACTAGCTGTAATACGTATCAAATTATTCTGAAGCAAGACCCACAACCCTAACCCTAACCCTACATCATATGTCTTTGGAGAAATTAAGACTGGAGCAATTGTCGCAGGAGTAAATATCTTGTCACCTTTTAACCCATTCGTGACAGAGGTCCACATTTTGTGGTTTGGTCTAATATGTTTTGATGCAAAGCCCTAAAAATCATACCAAATACATAAACAGAAAGAGCAAAAAATTCTACACAAACTGTGCCCATTTTGGTTGCATCAATATTGGTTGTTTGATGCTGAAAATTTGTTTAAAGGAAAATAAGCATTAAATTCCTTAAATTGGCAATGTGATAGAAAGTTTGAAATCACCTTTTCCCCCGCATATTGGCAAGTTTTTTGCTTCTCATCATAATTTCTGTCATTTTATATTAATTTCAGATACATGATGTTTTATGAGAAAAATGTAGCAATAAAATAAGAATGCTGATGTTGCCAATTTGAAGAATAAAAGCTGATCAAATTAGGCTTTATATAATTCCTGTCACGAATGGGTTAACCAAAGCTTTGTATGACAGTATCCATGTATATTCTCTTTCACACACACTGTCTTTCCTCTGCCAACTCTGTGTGTCAACTTGTTCTTTCTAATCTGTCACGCTTTCTCTTTTTCCTCCTTTCTCCAGCTTTCCTTGATACATTCAAGTCCCTCATATTGTGTCTTCCCTAGATTTCACCATTATGCTTATGAATTATGAGCAACACCAGAAAACATACGAATAACAAAACATACAAAGGTCATTATCAGGATTCTTAAAAGATTGAATATATTTCATCAACAATGCTAGTTGATTGCCAATAACTCAACAGAATTACAGTAATTGTGAATTAATTATTAAAAAGTAATTACTAAAAGTAGAACTACATGCATGTACATGTAGCTACACATATGTGACATATAGTTCCATATAACTACATAATCAACACTTTTTCAAGTAATCATAAATACATAGAACTACATGCAAGTACATGTAGCTACATATATATGACATAAAGTTCCAAATTATACATATAGTGCATGCTCTGGAATTGAATATAGCGTAATGGGTGCATCCATAGCTATAGAATTTCTCAAGTGCATTATATGTCACCGAGGCCGTAGGCTGAGGTGAGATATACATGTAGTGCACGAGAGAAATCCTAAACATGTATCTATGGATGCACATTTTATGGTATATTTGACGACAGTGAGCATAAACTATGTGTTATATAAGATGGGAAACTGCTTGTCAGATTGGAGCTGATCACCAAACTATAATATTACAACATCAATCACAATAAAGTGCAACACACTCCGTATTATTGATAATTTGTAAGTTAATGATATCATGGGCTTTGGGATTTTGTACACAAATAAGCATGCAATATTGCACATTATATTGCACGGCCGTGGCCATATAACGAATCACGCAATGGCAAGAAGAGCAAATCTGACCAATCAGAAACCTTTCAAGTAACCCATCTTATATAACTACATAACATTTCAAGTTATCATGAATATGTACAACTACATGAATGTACATGTACATGCATATGACATATGATTACATATTATTACATGAAACTACATAATCAGTACATATATGCTTCTTTTTTATCAAACTTCATCTACAATGATGTTGAAAAAACTTGGCCTGGTTTTGCATTTCTCTGAATTGTGCATAGTTACTTTGCATCATAAATGTGAGGTAAAACATACCACTAATGAATGAAATTAAGTACACAGTATGTGCACCATGTGCACTCGCCCTCTCTTCATGTGATATGTATTTTGAAATCATACACAACAGTTTTACAACTTGAAGAATAAATGTTGTGTTCACTATACAAATAGAAAAAAATTAAATATGATGTAAAAGAAAACAAACATAATGCCTTTGTTTAGACATAAAAAATACTGCAAAACTTGGCATCTCTTTCTATACCAGTACTCACTAAGTTGCAACTCACTGCCCCCCCCCCCCCCCCCCCCCCCAAAAAAAGAAAAAAATATGTCCACTACATTAGGTATCATCCTGTCACCATATTCAATGATGGTAAATACTGTTTTGCAGAACACATGAAAATTACTTTACTTGTTCAAAATGGTGTCTACCTCTCTTTAGCTGAAATAAGCAAGCAGTTGGGGTGACCCCCTATGATTTCTTAAGTGATTAAAACCAAAAAAAAAAAAAAAAAAAAGGAAGAAGAAGAAATAAGAATATGGGGAAAGAGAGGGTTGGGTCATGTAACTTCATGTAACTCTATAATACTCCTATTTATTCAATTAAAATACAAAAAGGTGCTGCATGAAAGATGGCGACTCAGTAATGTACAATATGGCATACAAAAACATTTATGACCAATGTATGTCCAATGATTGCTTGCACAGAGAGTATGCATGTTTTGTGTACAATACTGGATACAGAAACTTGAATTCATAAATGACATTTTAAAACTGTTTCCTTGGTGGGTATGTCCAATAATTGCCTGCTCAGGGGTTTTGCACTTACAGATACAGGTAGAGCACATTCTTTGGTAATATACATGTAGCTCTACAGTTTTTTGATAACATATAATTTCTATCATAAAAGTAATACTTATCATGCATAAAACTTTGATTCAGAGCCTGATCGATTTGACACAAGCAGCCATTACAGACATTTGACAAATTTTGAAAGTTTTGAAAGCCTGTAAAAATAATTACCCCCCAATAAAATTTGTTGAGCTATTTTATTGTTAATTATAATAATAATAATAATAATAATAATAAATATTTATAAAGCGCGCATTCTGGTGAAGTACCATTCAAGGCGCTACATTAGAAAATCAATCAATGCCTAAGTAATCTTACAAGGAAAACAACATAAAACAATTTACAATATAATAACAGAAAGAAAAACGAAAAGAAAACAACAAAGAAAAGAAAAATCTTCCTAATAACTTTGAGTGAACAGAAAATGTTTGAGTCTTTTTTGGAAAGTAGATAAACAGGGGATATTTCTAATTTCACTTGGCAGTTTATTCCATAGTACAGGTGCAACATGACTGAAAGCACGATCTCCATAGTGGGTGGTTCTGCTTCTGGGGACTACAAGCACAGTGGAGGTAGAAGTGAAGGGCATCACTGAAGGAGCTGAAATTCATTAAACTTTAGTTGCCCCAGTTGTCTACTTAAACTAGAATATACGAAATGATCAATGTCACAGATGGACAAAAATATCATTACTAGAGATATCACCGAGTGAATCCATTGACATGAGAGGGGTTAAACCTACAACCATCGGACCGGAAATGTCACTCTTCATCGATCAGGCTCTTCATTAATATTTAGTAAGCACCATATTTCTTGTCATAGCACAGTGACGGACATTCATATTTGAATGATAAATTTCCACCTGTGCAATATTGAAGCACCATGTTAACCACAAAATATATACTATCTCTTTCCATGCATCAAACAACAACTTTAACAACTGCAAAAAAACTTAACCAGTATCCAGGATGCTGGTAAATCCTAATATCTTTGAATTATCATACATGTACCAGTTTCTTGTGAAGTACTTAGAAATATGCACTGACCAAAGTGCTTACTGTATTATTATAACTCCGGTTACTGGATTAATGTTTTGCCAAAAGACATTAGTGCCAGGGGATTTGAACCCTCAACTCTTTCATGAAGAGTCATGGGAATGAATCTCAACACCACAACACCTCCTCTTGAAGCCTTCAATTTTCTATCTCCCCTACATGTATTTTTGTTCGATATATTTTTCATCTAGCCAATGTTTCCCTCCATTTTCGAGGCAAGCCTCGGAAGCATGAAATTTAGGCATGGAAAACTAAATTAACATTTTATTTGGTCCTTACATGTTATATGAAGGAAGCTTCCACAGTGTTAAAGTTCAAATCCCTTCTCAAGACATTTCTGTATGAAAAAGTATTTTGAATGAGTTTTGGTCTTGCAAATTGCAACACCTACTGTACATGTACATTTCCTTTTTCCATTTTTAATCAAAGCACAGAGACACTACGGTAGTGATATGCGCTATATAAGCACTGTAGTAGTATTATTATTATTACATTATTAAAATGCACTGGTTTTCCAAATACTCAATACAAATCTCTATATTTTGCACAGAAAATGATGAATTGTAAACTATCCATCTCTTAGTTGCAACTATGGATGTAGTGACATGATCACATTATGTTACAAATGTGAGTTATGCTAATATCCCATATAATAAAATGTACCTGCAAACTTAGGATATCTGTAAGGCACTGTAAGAGGTGTTTGCATAGTTGTTTTTATAGAAGACACTGGAAACTGCTTTGGTCATGTCTATAAATGGAAGGCACTATGTGATTTTAAGTGCTGGTTTACATTATTAACCCATTGTCAGGCAGAGATATCTTATGAGACTAACCCTTATAAAAAAAAATACCATGTGTACCATGGAACTTTGATGAAATTACCATCATATCATGGTAACTTGACGGTACTTGCATGGTACTTTCATGGTTTTGGTGGTCATCATCAAAAGACAATAGTACCTATAATACATGAGTCGTGAATTAGTTGGTTGGACAGTTTACAAACCTAGAAAAGTTCTTTCCGTTGAAGTTTTCTCATTGATTTAGGTTCCTATGTATTTTATGAAGGTTGAATTCACAAGATTGACAACGCTATCAAAGTTTCGTATCACCGCACATACACATTTCGCACGTACATGTAGTTCAGTTTGAACGTTCTGTGTAAGTTGTCTTTGCGCTGTAAAACCTATACGCATACAGATTTATGCAAATTATGCAAATTGCTCAAGGTTGCTGTTTGGCCAACCAAGCTGAAAATGTTCATAAACTACGTAGGAACCTAAATCAATGAAAAAACTTCAACGGAAAGAACTTTTCTAGTTTACACTGTTAGCTAAATAGGAAAGTCCAACAGACTAAATGTCTACACAATTAGAGGGACATTGCTCCTGCGATCATTATCGTGATTAGCCTTCACTGACTTGAAGGTACATCTCTTAGTCTTCCAAAGCCAAACCAACAGGATAACCAGGCCAATGAGCATGATGACACCAAATATGCTTCCTAGTAGTATAGATCGAAGTCTTTCAGGGTTTCCTTCAGGCTGTAAATTGAAATGAGCCAGAAATAAGAACAAAAACAAAGTAATTTCTATTTGTTATTCTGCTTTGCTTGTGTTGTGCATTTACACTAATTTAAATATGCTTGATGTTAACATAGAAATGAAAATTTCATTGCAGTAAATTTATTTGTTGTCAATGATGTTCATTTTCATGTTTCATTGTACATGTTATAAATTAATGTAGGGACATTGAGGTCGTGAAAACTGGGGTTATTGTCTTGGAGAGTTTATTGTACAATTCTTTATGTTGTATCACTTGCAACTCAGAGATATCAGCCATTTAGCTCACACTTGGCAACAGGGGACACAAAATCTTTGACTATCCACAGATTAATTTTACTCAGAAAAGTGAGCAGTATACACTGGGTGATTTTAAGTTCGGTGTTAAAAGGTGGGGTAGTTGTTGTAGCAACACCAACACCATAATGTGTTGGGATTGACCTTGGAAAATATGATATATTTCCGGTAGATCGTGTTGAAAGCCGGTGTTGAAAGTCTTCTGCTGAACCAGGTTCAGTCAGTACATGCATTAGTTTTTCGTAGTTGTCTGCATAATGTCTATTCCCAACTAGGCTGGTTCATGGCATGGTACTCCCCACTGGGATTTTTAACAAGCGTTGCGTGAAGCGCCATCTATCACCAAGTCCGGCCCACTTTAAGAAATGTAGTGGGGAAGGGGGGAAATATATATGCAGTTTTCTAACAAGCAGAACAAAATAAATGTCCTCGGCTTTTTCAGACACTATTTTTTGCTCCATTTTACTCCTAAATTGCATGAAAGATCAAAATTTACAAAATCATGGGCGAGGGGGGTAGGATTATGTCACCCCAACAGTTACCAATTTTACCATAGTGTAAACTGTAAAGAATGATTTTGAATGAATTCGCATATAAGTAAGGAGCCACTTTATGATGAATTACCAATTTTGTGCTTGGCAACATTCATATCAGTATCTATAAAACTAGCAAACATCTACATGTAGCAAATGACTCTGAATACAGTCTGAGAAAAGGCCAAGATAAGCTTCAAATCGTAGGCAGCCTAGCGATTGATCTGAATTCCTTAGGATTCAAAGCCCATCAGGCCTTTTTTCCACCTGAAAGGCCCACACTACCTCTCAATATGGCATATTTGTTTGCTCCTTTATCCTATGTCTGCTGGACTGTATCATTAGATTTGAAAATTCTGAAATATAGGACATAACTTATTTTGTTAGAGAACATGGACTATTGCTATATGTTTAATATTTATTGGCTCAATTGGTCTGCTATTTGAACCAAATTCATCAGTCGAATGACCATTAGAATGACCATTAGAATAGAGTCCTTAGATTCAGGGACTGTGCTTGGGGGGGGGGGGCACAGTGGCCCCCCTTTTCCAAGGACCCCATAAAGTGCCTCTTTTATCTTGAAAAATACCAATTTTCAAACCTCAGTGCTCAGTCTTCTTACAAGGCCCTTTTTTCTTTTGTAATAAGTGCCCCTTTCCACTTCAAATATGTTGCCCTTCTTAAAACCTGCAAATTTCCCCTTCTATACCTGATTAGTACCCCTTTCTCTTTTAATAGCTCTCTTTTTCCCTTCTGAGAAGTGAATATCCCTTTTGAAATGTGATAGTGCCCCTTTTCAACTAAGCTAAACTGCCCCCTTTGAAATCTGAAACATGCCCCTATTAACTTCTGATAAGTGCCCTTTTTCTTTTATATCTAATGTAACAATATTCCTGATATAGCAAGGTAATGTTCCGGTCCAAGCTCTTTATATTTTATTGTTCTTTTACCCTGAAAAAAGGAGATTCCTACTATAACATGGTGATTTTGATGTTCCCAAGGACCTCATTATACCAAGTTTCCACTGTAGTATTTCCCATTTTTCCCATTTTTAATATATAAGTGTGTGTTCTTTTGTTTTCTGTCCCTTTTTCAAATCTGATACATGCTCATCTGATTTGTGATGAGTGCCCCTTTTCCTTTCTAGTAAGTGCCAATTCTCCTTATGATATGTGCCCCTTTACATATGATAAATGTCTTTTTCCACTTTTGATTAGTGTCCTGTTTTGTTTTAAATAGTGCAGTTCTCCTGCTGAGAAGTGCCCCCTTCAAATCTGATATATGTGAGGCAGTGGATTAGGGGGCAGGAGGGGCACAAACACCCCCCTACCTTAATAAGAAGAAATTGTGCCTGTAAATTTAAGCAATGAGGGTAATTTTATGCCTGCCTACCGTAGGTGGTTGCCGGAGGCATTATGGGTTTACTAAAACCCCCAAATGGTATTTTTCCTTCTTGTGTTTTTCCTTTGTAGTGCGCCTTTTTTTTTCCCCCAAAAGTCCCCATTGGCTGGTCAAATCCCCTCCCCTCCCCCCCCCCCCCCACTTTGAAAGACGCTCTGCCATCCCTGCTTATATTTTACA
The DNA here is from genome assembly GCA_029962745.1 of Echinometra lucunter. Classification (NCBI taxonomy): domain Eukaryota; kingdom Metazoa; phylum Echinodermata; class Echinoidea; order Camarodonta; family Echinometridae; genus Echinometra; species Echinometra lucunter. The sequence goes on from CM057165.1 coordinate 3,917,239, forward strand.
CTTTATAATCCCAATATCATGCAATATGCTGTGGTTCTTGACTCACCAGTGTATCCGTTGTTTGTGAGGTGAAATCAGTCCAGTCATTGCTGGTAGATGTTGGTTCATTCGTTTCTGCTATGCCCTCTGCTGTCGTGGTCAGTGTTGTGAGTTCAGCAGGAATTGCTGGGCAGTGCTCTTGAACAACAAATGCTGCTCCAGTAGAAGACGTTTGCACAATATTGCGTGTGGAGATGTCCAGAATTATTGCGTAGAGCTTGACAGTTTCATCAAGATATTCCAAAGAATCTACATCCAGTCTGTACTTCACAGTTCTATTTGAGTAAGATATGTTTACTCGGAATCTTGATTCTTGATTCATTTCACATGCATCGAAATGGCATTTACTGCCATAGTAGAACCATTTGCCAGGAGGACCTTGTTGATGGGTATTCAGACCTACGGTGTACTGATCTAATGGTGTCAATGCATGACAGACTTCGAAAGAGGTTGTTAGTGAACCATGCTCTCCTTTTTCATAACAGTCCTTGTCTGTCTTTGGCTCTTCTATGAATGTTACAAGTTCTTCACAGAATGCTGGTTGAGACATTAAATAAATAAATGTAAGAATGTATAGATGGATGAACATTTCGACTCTTGGCACGTTGAAGAGAGAATAAAAATGGCAGGAGACGTTCTGCTACTTCAATGTTGCAGGTGCAGCCGATTTCATTGATGCTTGGTGCAATTATTCTCTGACACAATGCCAAAGCTGTACAATCACTGATAGCACTATTCTTCAACAGTTTGGGTCATCGAACATTTCCCTTTTCTAACAGTCCTTTATATCCTCTTTTTAAATTTGTTCTTTTGAATTCTGCAAGTTTAATGAATACGGCTCAAAAAAACCGATTGCGAGCAGGCCTCTGTACATATCAAAATGGCTTCGTTAAATATGCCACGTCTACGAACAACTGTGCTGCAAGAGGGCAGCAAATTAGCCTCGCAGAGAGTTGAATGTACTAGGGTTGAATATAAAATATGTTTTGGCGAAAGGATTGTGAGTTGGGGGGGGGGTGTTTCCTTTCTTTATCCCTGTGGATGTAAGATATGTACAGTAAAACCTGTCATAGTTGCCACCAGTCGTATAAAGTTCATAATCTTTGTTTCCCTTAAATAATTTTCACATTAAAACATGTGTTGCGAAGAACCTTTATATAAAGACCACCTGCTCATAAAGACAAATTTTCTTGTCTCTCTTGGACTCTCTTTATACAGGTTTCACTTCTTTACTAAATGAAACCAGCTGTATGACATTCAGACATGATCTGTTGTACATATTTTGGGAGTACATATACATGTAGATAAGGGTCTAATTACTCTTTGTATTCTTACAGAGCAATAATCACATACCGACTCGTTCATGTAGCTAGTCTTTTTTTCTTTCTTTTTTTTTGTAGAAGATACAATTGGATATACATTTAGTTGGGGTTTTTTTCTACAAAAGTATTCTCTTTCAGCGATAATTCTTTTGAAGTAATGTTATAAAGGACCCTATATTGTGTGGTCACACATATGACTGATCAGGCCTAGATCTCTGAAAGGAGAGCATAAACACATAAAATTTACATTCCAGCTGTTGACATCAATTCCATTATATAGAAATCACAAACTGAATATGGTAAAAAAAAAATTCTCCAGGGTGAATACCCATACAATTTGAAATCAAACAAGTAAGACTCCTCTTCGTGTGAGGTCAAAAACATAGTGCACCAAAATGTTATTGTTTAGAAATACAAAAGTGGAGACTGCCATTATGAGACACATATTTGAATAATGAGGTTTAAATCAATGATTTTTAATTATACTGGTCACACATTTCACTGATAACCCAGATATGATTCATTACTCAGTCTTATCTTAACACATGTGAATCCAAATCTCATCCGCATTGTTTCCACTTGAATGTTTAATGATGAAATGTATTCTTCTCTTTTTTTTCCTTTTCCTCGTCAGTGATTTCCAATCTGATGTTCATCGTTCATCCCATCTCTTGAATAAAATGAGTCCATTGAGAGAGTGAGGGAGAGAGAGAGAGAGAGAGAGGATGGTTTGACACTCGAGTCTTATCCTGACACATTAGTGATATGTATCTGTATGTATTTTCCCCTTGAATGCTTAATATTGATGTAACATATTCTTTTTCTTTTTCCTTCTTCTCTGCAGTGATTTCCAGTCTGGTATTCATCATTCATCCCATCGTATGGAACCTGTCCAACCCAGCCAATCATCAGGCTTCATTGACTCAAACTACACAAGCTTCACAGGGATGTCGGGAGACTACAACTATCTTGATCCAAATTATAGCCCAGCATTTCTTTGATAGGGTGGTCATTTTATAACAATCATCAAAATATTCTTTTTACTTAACAAGCCAGTTACTACAGTGTATTTTAAAGAAATTAAATATCATTTTCTTGATAGGGTGATCAATTTTTATTAAAATACAAAACTATCCCAAAAGTCAAAGTTTCAGGAGACTACAACTTTCTACATGTAGATCTCAATTATAGTAGTTCTTTGATAGGGTAATTGCTTCATTTATCTATTAAAATATTTTTCGCAAACCAGGTAATACAATCATCCCAATCTGGTATCTTCCACTGTCCAAGAAATCCTGGCGAGATTGAACATTTGCTCATGCCTGAGCGGCCCTGTGAAATTCACTACCACAGTAGCTGAAGAATGCCAGGTAGTTTTATAAACCTCCCTGTAAGATTTTTTTTTTTAATGTACCAATCTGTTCCAAAAGATTGCATGAAAGGTCTTGAAGTAATGAAAGCTTGCCATAGTTAAACTAGTAATACTTTGAATATTATTTTTGTCAGGAATCAGTTGTCATTCTTTTTATGTGGGATTTGTATGCTATGACACAAACAGAAAGAAAAGCAACTTGAAAGATACACACAATGTCCTTGGAATAGGCTGATATACAGTAACTAGAAGTTGATGTGAATGTCGGGTATGTTTACTCGTATCTCAGCCATTGATCATGTATGTATAAACTATTACATGGGAAAAGTATGATTCTAGTTTTGATATCTTCCATTTTCTTTTAGTCCACCCGGGCGGTGTTTCACGAAACCATCATACATGTAAGTCTAACTTCTTGGACATCCCATTGAAATGTGCGTTGTAGAATTGACACGTGTTTCAATGGGATGTCCATGAACTTTCGTGAAACGCAGCCCAGACTGACTTGTACAGGAAGTTGGTAAGGTTGAGAGAGGAGAGGTGGAGTAAACGAATTAGGGGAGGAGAGAAGATAATAGAATTAGAGAGAGAGAGAGAGAGAGAGAGATAGAGAGATAGACATACAGACAGAAAGGGTGAGGAAACTAAATAGCATTACATATACATGTAGGTTGAGAGGAGAGGGAATTAGAGTAGAGAGAGAGAGAGAGAGAGAGGAACAGAAAAGAAGCCGAGGGAAGAGGGACTGTTAGGGTGGCATTCAGCATACTGTTGAATTGCATTTGAAAAGAGAGGTAGAGTATTACTAGGGGAGAAGTTATCACCTTCATCGTCATCGTCGTCATTGTTATCACCGCCATCATCGCCATCGTCACCACCATCATCATCACCATCGTCATCATCATCACCATCATAATCCTCACTGCATCATCACCGTCGTCACCACCATCATCGTCATTGTCGTCATTGTCATTTCCATCACTGTCATTTCCATCACCACCACCATCATCAACACTGTCAACATCATCACCGTCATCATCAACATCATGGTCATCACCACCATCACTCTTTGAATGTCATCCATAATACAATATGATAATCTCCATCCAAATAAAAACATCTACATCGACACCCAATTATCAACTATATCTTCTTAAGATATTATATAAATACTCCATAGCAGCTGTTTCATTGATGTTTTCTATTTCTATAATCATCTCATATTGCATATGAAGTTCCAAACTAAAACAAAGCCATCAAAATAAACATATTCATCCTCATCTACAATCAAATGCACTTAATAGAACCCACACTGTCTCTGCTTAAATCATATTGCTTAATAAAATAATTACAATCTTGAGCAATAAAAAGTTACAAATGGAAATAATCTCCATCTCTCTCCAAATAACAATTGCCTATACATTTTGTGGATTCCAGAGCTTGTCTTTGGTGGGGGATAATAAATTCTACATTTTCTTCTTTGATTACATAACTCACATCTGGGCCCTGTAACATAAAAAATGACTTGCAGTCAATCATAAAAATCAACTGTACCTCCAGTCCTTCTACCATCAATTACATCTCACAATGATCCATGTCTACATTTAACAATTAATCACATGTTACAAATGATTGCAAAGATACAAGTAATTTTGTGGGGATAAGACAACATGTCACTGGGCTATGGACATGTAAATTCTTACAGTGCAGCATAATCATACATGAACTTGCAATATGAAATCTTAACCCATTTGTGACAGAGGTCCACATTTTGTGGTTTGGCCTAATATCTTTTGATGCAAAGCCCTAAAAATCATACCAAATACATGAGAAGAGCAAAAAATTCTACACAAACTGTGCCCATTTTGGTTGTGTCAATATTTGTTGTTTGATGCTGAAAATTTTTTAAAGGAAAGTAAGCATTAAAATCCTTAAATTGGCAATGTGATAGAAAGTTTAAAATCACTGTTTTCCCCTTCAAATTGGCAACTTTTTGACTTCTCATTGTAACTTCTGTCAATTTACATGTATATTCATTTCAAATACATGACGTTTTATAAGAAAAATGTAGCAATAAAATAAAAATGTTGTTGTTGCCAATTTGAAGATTAAAAGCTGATCATATTGTATTAGGCTTTAAATAATTCCTGTCACGAATGGGTTAATACATGTCATTACGATACACATGATGTTCAATATACATATGGCACAATTTCAAAAACACAATGTGAATATCAAATACAGAGGAAAGGGACTGAACAATCACGGAATTATTTTCTTACTATGATACAGTTACAGGATAATATATAAATCGTTGATCATAAAAGGCCTTTAAATCCTGTTGAAAGAGAGAGGAAGTGGAATATTTTCTTAAACATTTTACATTTGACAGTAACAAGAATACAATAGACCTGCTAATAGCAGGAGCTGCTTTAAAAGCAGTTGACCTTTATGGCACAAACCTGACAAAATACAATAGAAATATTTTATTTTAGAGGCAGTAGATATTGCCCTGAAAGAAAACGAATGCCCCAAAGCATTGCAATATTTCCACACACTAAAATATCAGAGAATAATAAATCAGTAAGAAAAGAACCGAGGTAGGAGTCAGAGCCAGTTTAAAAAAAAGATGTCAATAAGTTGTGTCATCACTGACAATAGCTCTTTATTTGGCCAATAATTTTGTGGAACCTCGATTCATACTGTTTCTTTTGTAAGTTTCTGCTCGTGTGTTGCCAATGGCAAAATATACATACTTTACCTCCAGTTCACATAATGAGCTCAGTAGGAAGGTTTCTATGAATTTCATCATACATGTCAAATATTCACACCACAAAGGAAGAAGGATCAATGTGTTTCAGCTGATACATTATTTGGTCTCTTTCAATTATATATTAAAAAATTGGTCTATCTCAAACAATTACAAAATAACACAGGAGTATATTGCATCACAGCAGTGTTCTGAGAATCACATCAAGACGAACTGGTAAAATTGCACACACTTGGTACTTTGGTAGTTGATCAAAAGTATAAGCTGAACTTTTGCATAAAGTTTGCTGGTACATAAAACTTAAAATGTAATTCATAAATTCATGATAACACTATATCAACCAAAAAGAAACAAACAGATCCCTTTACTTATGGCACTTTCAATTTTTGTCTTCACCTATTATAAAATGCAACTAAAGGGATACAATTTCTTCCATGTTAAATATGTATTATGTATGTTATTCAATCCAAACATAGTACATAAACTGTAAGAATCATACGAAGAAAATGTACATGGCTAGTATCTGATAAATTACTGAATAGCATAGATTATATCTGAGGAGCATTGATGTATCAATAAATAAAAACACAATGGCCAGAATTCACAAAAGAGGTTTAAATTCAGACCATGGTTTTATGCAGATTTTGTGGTATATCAATGGTAAATTTACGCACAATTTATTTTAATCAATTTCCTTAACTCTTGTCTAAACAGTGGCAACAAGCGTAAATTTAGCACCTCTTGCCAACTTTGCCAAACACGCACATTCATTATTGGACCTTTCTATTAAAGTGTACATGCTAAATCAAGCACAATTGTCCTACAAAATCTGCATAATCCATGGTCTAAATTTAAACCTCTTGTGAATTCTGGCCAAAAAGTTCTCTCACGATTTCATTCTATCAAGTTCAAACTTGAAATCATATTTATCCAGATACCCTGCATAAACATTTCTAAGTGTACAAGATACATTAAATGATTGGTCCACATCATTTAGAGTAGTCATAAATAAGTACACTAACCAATACATTCATTTTTGCATTCTTTTAAGTATGTTTTTTCTCATACAAATTGCTACATCATACACATAACAAATGGAGAAAAAAACCTCACAGAATATACACCTACTTATGGAACGGATCTGTAGGGAATATAAACAGTTATACTATTATTCTACTAATAAATTAAGTAGCTAATGATTTTCTACTTAAAATATAAATTCCTAGTACAAAAATTATCATTATCTAATTGAATTTCACTCAACTATCAGGAGGTTGTCCTCCATTCCTTGGCCTTGCTGATCTCTGTGCCCCATCCCTACGTGCTCCATCCCTACCAGCCACACCCATTCCCCCACCCCTGGACCTACCGGTTCCATTACCCCTGGCTCCTGTACCACCTCCTCTTCCCACTGCACCACCCCTACCGCTATCCCTTGCAGACCTGCTTCCTGCACCCCTTGGTGGACCTTCAGTACCCCTTGGTGGACCTGCTGTACCCCTTGCAGACCCGCTTACCACACCCCTTGCTACACCTTCAGAACTCCTAGGTGGAACCCCTGTACCCCTTGATGAAGCCCCTGCACCCCTGGCTGACCTGGTCCTTGCTCCTCCTCCCCGCCCTCGAGATCGGGATGAGGATGGCGCTGATGCAGTAGAGGAGGCGGAGGAGGTAGAAGATCCAGGGGAAGAAGCTCGTAGAGGATGGGAGAGTGTCCTCTTTACTTGAGCAGACTTGGGCTGGGGAGGGGGGGAATGTGATTAAAAAACTATTTTTAAAAAAATACAGAAAAATATAAAGACAATAGAGAGAGACTGGAAAAAGTCTTTGAGACTTTATCGAAAAGCAGAATATAAACAAAATGAGGTATAAGACAAGATGATACATGTATCTCTGTTGTATAAATGATATTGTTATAACAATATTCTGAGTAAACATAGAAGACTACTGAATTCCCACCCACCAGAGCACCTTAGTGATTAAGGGTAAACAGATCTAAAGCTCATGTACAACACACACACACACTGTACATGTACATATGAAAACTGATAAATATTGCAAAAAAAGAACAGTGCAAAGCAAGTGAAAAACAGAGAAAAACTATTTTACCCTTTGAGAGCTGGACAGGATGGGTTTCTTAGTTGTCTTAGACAGACCTTCATCTACATAAACTGCATCTGTATTGGGAGAAAATGAACGCATTTTCTTTCTCAATACCTAGTAGCCTACTCAGTGATCCGACCTTTGCTCTGGTGAAACTTGCTCCTGCTGTATGTCGGTTAGATTTAAGTCAAGTTCAGGGCATGGGTTGCATTTTCAGGTTACAGGTTTTAGGTTAGAGTTAAGGTTTAGGTGAGGTACCGGGTTAAGTCAGGATTATGTAAAGTAGGGAGCATGATCAGGGTTAGCAATCGACCATGGGACCAATTTTTGCTGTATGCCTACTCAAAGTGCATCTGGATCTGTTAAGAAATATCTGTCATTCCTGTCAGTATGCAGATGCTATTTATGTTAACCATCTATTCATGTTTGCTTAAGTACCTTAAAACTGTAGAATAAAAAGTGATGTTCCCATGATCCTAGCACATATAAAAGCAGCTTTAGTAAAATAAAACAGAAGAAATGATGATGATGATAGCTTCTTGTAAAGCGCCGGTATCCGCCTCAGCTGGGTGCTCATGGTGCTTGAAATGTTCATGTTCTTGTCATTATCAAAATACTGACAAAAAGAAGGATGAATAAACTGGGCAAATGATTTGGAATCATGATGAAAAAGATGGGAGTAAAGAAAAGCAATTTAGATCATCTATACTTACCCTTCCTGATCTGTTTTTGTAGGTCCTCAGGCAAACACTTGAAGCGCTCAGTATGGACGATGTAACTAGCATTGCTGACGACGTAATTATAGATCTTATCATAGAACACACCAACAGCTGTATACGCATCCTACAAAAAGAATTTTGGTTCAATTTTAGTTAAATAAGTAAAGCTGTTTGCAATCAAGTCTATAAATGTTCAGTTTCTTTGGAATTTGAATTTAATTTCACAATCCAAATGACTGCAATTTTTAGACGCAGTGAGAAGTTTTTTGAAGACATTATTGTGCCATTAGTTTAATTTGTTTATTGATAAAAGTTTGAGGGGATCACAAAAAAGGTATACACCAGATCACTGGCAAAGGTGATTTGACCCTGATTTCAATTCAACCAGCCTGTATCTCCCACAATACAAAAGACAGATCTCGTGTTATGCCCATACACATTTTTAACCAGGTCATGTAAAACTGCTTCAGATGCAAAAAGGAAAAATTGCAAGGACACTCAAATGCGAAGTAATTATCTATAGGTTTTAACAGTCCCCTTTAAATACATGCAGCATCTACCAAATTAAGAACAACACAAGGTCAATTTTCAAAGTATTTCATGGGCACTGAAGAGTGGAATAGATTACCTAAAAATATAAGATTAATCAGGTCTAGAAGTCACTTTCGTAGTTCTGTAACGACACGCTAACTGAGCCAATCATAACTGAGAGTCTGTATATATACGTGTACATATATGTTTATGCATATTGGATGTATCAACATTACTTTGTTTTGTCTGTAATTCTTAATTAGCTATCGTCATTTTCAGCAGCAAATGTAAGGATAATTCAATTACTGTGTGTTTAAGCTTATTAATGAAATATTTGTTGTTTTTTGCTAGGGGTCAGGTTCGACCAGCACGTGTGCTATTATCTGATCCCTTTTACCAGCCAATGCCTTTCTTTTCCCTGTATGTTAATGTCATTGTCTGAATGCAATGTATTGTACTTGTTAGTGGTAAATCAATCAATCGGTTGATCAATCGATCGATCAATCAATCAATCAATCAATCAATCAATCAATCAATCAATCAATCCATCAATCAATTAATCAATCAATCCAGATAAACCCGTCAACATGTACTTACAGGGTTCCACTCCTCTTCTCGCGTTGCCTTGCCTGCTTTCTTCTCTGCCTCTGTTGGCTCTCTCTTGTACAGCCTCCAGACAGCTCGGAAGTTCAGATCTGCTTTCTCCAAAGACAGCCCAGCAACCACCTTTCTGAATAATGACTCCATAACATCCTTCTTCCATCCCATGCCCTACATAGAAAAATAGTCACAAATTCTCCATAATCGCAAATACAAGATTCAACAGTAGAGGGCGACATTTCCTGCATTCAGGTCAGCACTTTATGGTGGTGCCATGGCCGAGTGGTCTAAGGCGCTTGACTGGAGACGGGAAAGTCGGCGGTTCGACCCCCACGGTATGGCACTTACATGTATGCCCTTGAGCAAGGCATTTTATCTACATTGCACTTTTATCGTACATCAAATAAATGAAAATGCTATTAAATAGGCATTATTGATACCAGCGTGCGTACATGTTTTCCTTTTTTTGAATTTTTAAAAATTTATTCAGATTGCAGATTTTGCATTGTATCATTTTTTTTTTTAATGAATATGTATTTTGTTAACAATGGATGAAGAATAATGTCTCTCTCTGAATTGATTATGTATGTTGTTTAAAACGTATGGAAAATAATGTCTTGTCTGAATATCTGAATAAAGGCAAAAAAGCATTTAAAAAAAAAAAAAAAAATCTTGCGAAGATACAAATCCAGTATCAATGATTTGACAAGATTTCTTCCAGCTTTTATAGAAAATGTACAGCCAGGTTAAAAAAATCCCTCATTTGATGAAAGTATTGTTCAGGTTTCGTAAACTCTCCTGATAGTTTCACTAGATCTATGTAGGTACGTGTAGAGCATCAGAATTTGTTGCTTGCATTTTGTAGGCTCAAACATTATAATTTTTATGGGACTTGTTAAGACTTGACCCATGATGTTTGTCTGGAAACTGGAAGTGCCCTTGTCTATGTGGTGTGTGGGAAGTGTCGCCCTCTACTGTTGAATATCATATTTGCGATAGGGAGAATTCATAGTGGAAGAAGTTACAAGGTTAAATGCAAGCAAATCAGTATGAAATCGAAGAAACAATCTATGTGCAATAAGATGAGTTTATTTCATTTATTGACAAATGGAGGCACAGCCATCTTATTCAAAATCCAGAATATTGTTGTTGCTGTAGGAATAGTCACAAATTCACAATGGAAGAAATTACAATGTTAAATAGAGTCGGGCAAGCTGTACTGCCATGTGTGCTGAAACACCATACTGAAGAACCATTCTAACTTCTGGCCCATTCTGAACCATTCCCTTACTGCCATATTAATCCACATGAATTTAATTTGCAACTCTGGAGATTGCAAATTTGTACGTGGGTGGAGGACTTGTGATCAATTCGTATCTTTTGCAACTCTTCAAAACATGGTGCCCTGATCATAATTTGCCAAAACACAGGTAGCATTAATTTTACACTACCAAAAAAGATTTGACCTAATGAGAGAAATCTCATACTGATACACGGAAATAGAGGATTTTGTCTTTGTTATAATAACCAATTTAATGTGTGAATGCACTTCCCAAAGACATGCAAAAATTATGGTACCATTACCATAACTTTACCACTTTTCTTGTTCAAATCAGTTTGTGTGTGGTGGGGGGGGGGGGGGGAGTCAATACTGCCCTGCTTTGGCAAAAGGAAGCAAGCGACATTATACCTAGTGTTCTCTTCTTCTGGGCCAAATTTTATGCATGGACACTAATCATGTTAAGAGATATGCTAGGCAAGACATGATGGTATTGCATTGTCGTCAGTGTAAATGACAGATACATTTTGCCCTTTTACAGGAAATGTCACTTTTGTCACTTGCTTCCTTTTGCCAAATTAGGGCAGAACAAACATTACATTGATACATGCAAAAACACACAGTTTTACCTTCAGATATTTATCCTCAAATGCTGGGCCATCAAGGATGCCATGAAATTTGTTGGCGGCAAACTGCAGGACTCTCTTCCTCGTCTTTGATGTGATCTCCTTGACAGGTTCAGCCCAGGAGCTCTGGCCCTGCGGAAGGCTTAGCTTGATCTTATCCAGCTGGAACAAGAACTCGATCACATTCTTCACAGTCTAAAAGAAAGAGAGAGAGAGAGAGAACAAATAAATAACAATTTATTCCTTGATTCAACAGCTTTGAATCTAGAGACAGAAGTGAAAAAATATTAATCACAGGCTTCCTAGAATTTGTCTGTGGACTGTGGATATTACATAACAATAAATGAGAACTGTTGTAAAATACATTGCAGCAGTGACATTGACCAGGAACCCGTCTCATAAAACTTGTTATCAATAATAAGTTGCAATAACTGTTATAAGCTACTGAAATCCTCTCATCTGATTGGCTGAGAGCAAATTTGTCACAGGAATGTGGCAGTTGTTACTGATTACAAGTTCTATGAAACAGGGCCCCAGAATATTGTCGTGTGGTCAGTCATTTGAGGTTCCAATCCTTCCAGCTGTGAAAACTTTTTCTTTTCCTGCTATTTTTTCTTTCCATGATGATCATGAAGCTGATATTTTTTCAGTTAGTGAAGAGCTCAGCTTTTACAAAAACGGACGAACTCCACACATAGTAATTACCAAACTACATACCCGAGTACTACACACCGGTACAACATGTACTACCTTTGACCTTGTAAACCCATCTCCAGCCAGGTTTGGGCCCCATTTCATAAAACTTGTTATCAGTAACAACTGCCACATTTCTATGACAAATTTGCTCTCAGCCAATCAGATGCAAAGATTTCAGTAGCTTATAACAGTTCTTGCAACTTGTTATCGATAACAAGTTTTATGAAATGGGGCCCAGGTCTTTTGTTTTCTTTGACCTGTACTTACCAAAATCTCTACGACATCTTTGGAGCAATTTTCAAGCATCTCTGGAGGCAAACTGGAGAATGTCTTCTGGACCCAGAAACGATCCATGTTCTTGGACATCCACCTAGGACAGAGAAAAGACTTGAAGGTTAGTAACTGGTGACCTCTAGCTCTATCTCCTTTCAAAAGGAATGGAAAATTCAGGATTAAACAATCATCCTTTAGATGAAAGAATAATAAAATTAATGGGAATGATTTATGTTACTCGGATATTTCAATTGCATAAACTATACAGGGTGGCCCAGAAAGAATGCAACACATGAAATCTTTCATTTCAATGACATCATTGACACAATATCGTTGGTATTTGTTATTGGGCAGAAAATTCTTTCCCAAGTGTAATGAAACCAAGTTGAATTTTTTTCTGAACCACCCTGTATTTACAATATCTATAGTACACCCAGCATGTGCATAAAAATATAAAAGGAAAAAATGTTAAATATGACCTGTTTCTACTGTGACCTTTAAGACTGTAAGGTTTATTTTTTTCAGTACCATGATTTAATACATTTTTCTCTAATATTGAAGTTATTTGAAATTCATAATGCACTCATAATTTACATAATACTATGAAACATAAAATCTCCAGTTAAATTGTTTACATTTTCAACTTCACCTTATATGGAAATCCACTATTGGCTAGATTTGTTGGATACATGAACAAAATTTGAACTTTTTGCTTGTCACAGTTTATTTTCTTTATATTCCAGTACAAGAATATTATCTTCTAAATTGCAGCACGGTGTACTTACCTCAGGCATGTTTGTGATAGTTCAGGCAATCCAAAGCTTTCACATAAAGCATAGGAATGTGGCACTAGACCCAAGCATTCAGCACACAGGGGCTGTATGAAACAAAGAAGAGAGTGAATAATTATCACGATACATGTACTATCATTATTGATAAGAAGAATGGCAACAGCACACTTTCTGAAAACATATCCCACTGCTACATATATGTACTACAAAATGACATAACAAGATTTCCATAAAACTCAAGAACACTATAATTTAATTTTACTCTTGTAGCTAGCTATATATATATATATATTTTTTTTTAATTGCTCAAGTGGTGTGTATTGGTATACCGGTAGTACAATTTCTCTTTTTTCCATCAAATCTTTAATACCTGTAAATTGGAAGCTCAGGACGTCAAAAATATCCATCAGTAGTACATATCATGCAACTATCAAAATGGCTTTCCTTTTTAAACCTGGACCACTTTCACATGACAACTGATTGAGGCATTAACAACCAAAGATTGATATCACATTTTCCTATGCCTCACAAGAAAAGGGCAATGCCTACCTTGTGAAAGAGATGGCACCAGTCCCTCTTGAGATGGAAGGCAGTGACTTCTTTCAAACCCTGTAGTCCATACATATCAGCTGCTCCCAGAAGATCTCTGGAAAACGAAAAAGGCATCAATAAGAATATGAAATGATTTCAAATTTGGACATTCAAGATTTATCAAGTATAATGATGTACAGTCAACTCTGCCTAAGTTGAATTTCTTGGGACTGAAGAAAATGCTTCGACTTGGAGAAAATTCGACTTGTGAGGGGTAAAAAACAATAGAAAATAAAGGAATGGGACCCAGTACAGACCTTCGACTTAGGCGATTATTCGACTTATGCGACTTCGACTTATACAGAGTTGACTGTAACTAATGTTTATGTATAAACCATGCAGACAAGTTGTGTTTTTGTCTATTGTTCACTTTGAATGTACATGTATATCCCATGCTTTTGTTATGTATATGCTGGTAGAAAGCAAATTTCCACAAATTTATATGGATGAGATTAAAGAAATTTTTCAAATTATCAAATTATTCTCTTGACACGAGATCCATAGTCAATCTAATAAATTAAAGAGTAAAAGCTGCCAATTTTTTATATGAATTTCAGTAAAGGATGGGGCCGACATTCAGTTTATCTGACAGATTCAGTATCTCACAAAAATTGTAATCAATTAAAAATAACGCTGATATCTAAATAATCAGTAAGTTATCTTATCTATTCATCTCATACAGTTATTCTATAATGAAACACTGAATATTTCATGTCCCTTGATCATTTTGTATTTACCATAATTAACGTTGTATAAACCGCACTTTTTTCCCCGCGGGAAGAGTGAAAAGTCGGGGGTGCGGTTAATACACAATGACAGGTCTGGGCCAGCCAAAATTCGCCAGGAAAAATAAGAGTCAGTCATCCATACAGACAAGTTATTTAGCGGGTATAAGGTCCCGGTAACGTTCGGCAAGTAAGAACTTACAGTTTACAGAAGTTTACAGGTTGAAATTCTTGTTTCGAAAAGTTAATTTCACGTTGCAATTAGCAGCATGATATTTCCTGCACCGACACTCACGAGAGTGTGGACTGTTGTGTGCATGGTGCGTCGTGTATCTTGCAAGGGAATTCAACTTGCATGGACATGTCCCTTTCGCAGCCGGGGACTTTCAAAATGTCCCATGACTAAAATGACATCATCTGACTAAAGCCCAGCCTCGTCTGCATTGGGAAAGTGAAATGCCATCGACGAGCCTTGCGTCTGTGATGCGTGCGTCTTGCAAGGGAATAAAACTTTCCACTTACGCATCCGGGGACTTTCAAAATGTCACCTGACTAAAATTACGTCATCTGACTGAAGCCAGCCTCGTCTGCATTGCCAAAAAGCAATGCCAGCTACGAGCGGTGCATCTGGGATGCGTGTGTCTTGCAAGGGAATTCAACTTGCTGTGACATGTCCCTTGCGCATCCGGGGACTTTTAAAATGTCACATGACTAAAATTACGTCATCTGACTAAAGCCAGCCTCGTCTGCATTGCCAAAAAGCAATGCCAGCTACGAACGTTGCATCTGGGATGCGTGTGTCTTGCAAGGGAATTCAACTTGCTGTGACATGTCCCTTGCGCATCCGGGGACTTTCAAAATGTCACATGACTAAAATTACGTCATCTGACTAAAGCCAGCCTCATCTGCATTGCCAAAAAGCAATGCCAGCTACGAGCGTTGCATCTGGGATGCGTGTGTCTTGCAAGGGAATTCAACTTGCTGTGACATGTCCCTTGCGCATCCGGGGACTTTCAAAATGTCACATGACTAAAATTACGTCATCTGACTAAAGCCAGCCTCGTCTGCATTGCCAAAAAGCAATGCCAGCTACGAGCGTTGCATCTGGGATGCGTGTGTCTTGCAAGGGAATTCAACTTGCTGTGACATGTCCCTTGCGCATCCGGGGACTTTCAAAATGTCACATGACTAAAATTACGTCATCTGACTAAAGCCAGCCTCGTCTGCATTGCCAAAAAGCAACGCCAGCTACGAGCATTGCATCTGGGATGCGTGTGTCTTGCAAGGGAATTGAACTTGCTGTGACATGTCCCTTGCGCATCCGGGGACTTTCAAAATGTCACATGACTAAAATTACGTCATCTGACTAAAGCCAGCCTCGTCTGCATTGCTAAAAAGCAATGCCAGCTACGAACGTTGCATCTGGGATGCGTGTGTCTTGCAAGGGAATTCAACTTTCCACTTACGCATCCGGGGACCTTCAAAATGTCACATGACTAGAGCTTCGTCACCTGACTAAAGCTTTGTCACCTGACTAAAGCCAGCCTCGTCTGCATTGCAAAAGTACAGTGCATGCGAGATGAGCATCATCCGCGTATCATGATGCGTGTGTTTGAGTGTGTATAGATCGCCAACTATAACGGGATTCTGTGGCTATATGATGGTGGAAAGTTGGATATAAGAGCAGCTGTCGCCGGGACAATCGGAATGTGGATTGAACTACTCTTCCTTTTCTTCTTTTAAACTGGTATTTAGTTTACTGAATCCTTTCATTTCATGTCTGATTTTCCATTTTGTTTGGAAATACGAAATTTTGTTCAGAGTGAGAGAAGAAGGGTTTATGTGTGTATTTTTTTTTTCACCAGAGGGGGTCAAAAATTGGGGGTGCGGTTAATACACGTGTGCGGTTTATAGAACGTTAATTACGGTAACTACCAGCATATTAATTTTACCTCACACTTCAGATGATTTCAGAACTCTCACCTTAGATTAACATCCGCTGAAAGACTAGCCGTACCTCCATACATGAACTGTAACATGGCATCCACAACCAGCCGACTTACCCTGCCATCAAGAACAGAAAAAGAAAAAGATACCTTAATGCTTAATATGGTATGCAGAGCACAATATGTTCTGAAGATATGAATGCTCTGATAAATTCAGGACTCCCCAATTGTGATTGCTAGCTAAAAATCATCTTCAATTTCTATCCAATAATATTGTGTTCTCATACTCTGTGAAGTGCACATTATCAAGAACAATCTCAATCTTTCATAACTGTTGAAAAAATTCAATTATTCTAAACCGTATCTTACAAAATATTCAACTCTATGTAATGCAAATGCTAAAAAAATCAGCTTTTCCTCTTCATATTGGCAACAGAAATGTGTAGCCGACACAGTGGCCTTCTGGAATCTTTTTTTTGTCGCAAGTTCCACAAACCACGATGTTGGCTGGCACATAAACTCTTTCTGAAGGAATACTGCACAATTTTCACTGTTTCAATCAAAACTAATCATCTGCCACAATAAATGAAACTTTGTCTTTCCTCGTTTAATTTTGATTTAATTTTTTGGTTTTTTTGTAGAAAAAAGTTAGTGTTTTTCTACAATGGCTAACTCACCCTTTGAGCTGAATTTCATTTGACTCACTCTCTATCCAGCCACCCCCTAACATAGCAGCAAAGAAATCACAGCGGCAATGAAGCATAAACCTGTGAATGAGGCAAGATAATACAAATCAGAGACAACAGATTCTACACATCACTTAACAAAGTGAATAAGCAATGCTGTAAATCTGAAACTCTCTTGAGAACATATCGGAGGAGAGACCCAAGGGTTACAGTGATACAGTTCACTTTTCCCCTCCCAGGCACAGGTGATGCCAAACAAATAATAATAATAATGATAATAATAATAATGATTTTATGATTAGGTATTTTGTAAATCTACCGTATATACTGTTATTTTCACGTGATTATATTTTCATGCTGAGCAACCCAAGAACATATTCAAGGGTTCTTAAATTCGCACTACACTATTACTCAATCACAAAAGTGCAAGATTTGATGTGATATTTCAATGCATATGAAATCATGCTAATACTTTCGTGAGTTCTATTCTAGATTTCATGCTTGCTGAAAACAGCGCAAAATCTGCGAAAATTAATGTAACATGAATATTTCGGTATTTAAATTATACTATATACAGTCAAACCTCATCTCTATGTAAAGGCCACCTGCCTACAGTGACCGATTTAATGTCTCTCTTGAAGCAGAAATGTGTGCTATAGAACAAACCTTAGCAGTCACTTGTCTGCATTGGCCACTTTTTCTGTTTCCCTTGGGGTGACCTTTACAGACAGGTTTGACTGTACTGTTCTTGGTGGGTTTGAAGGTTGCATACATTAGTGTGAAGTTACTGTTTCTCTAATATCTTTTGGTCAATATCTTTGATTTCAAATCAAATCATAGGCATGCATGACTAATCAAACAGTACAGTCACCTTACCTGTGTGCAGGAATTCTGGTGCCATCTGAAGATACCAGAGCAAAGTCACTAGAGATGGAAGCATCCAAGTCCAAGAGCTGCATCAGGTTTTCTGCCAAGTTACCAGAAGGCATTGGCAGATTATTAATTCTTGCAACAAACTGGTGTAATTCATCACTGTAGCTGTCATGAGCATTTTGAACAGGATTATCTGAACCGTCCCTTTCTGAATCTTCTTGGTTGGCAGAGTTTTCCTTTAAGGTGTTTAAAGAATGATCACCGTGTGAGGGTGATATCTGCTTACACTCTGCACCATGGATCCCTCCTGACGTAGGTCCATTAACTGCCAATGGCACTACACCATTAACAGACACTGCTTTGGAATCATCTGGTTTACCAAATCCACTTCCCTCCTTAGTGTTCATTCTTGAAATGTTTTCATCATTGACAGGTCCACAGCTTCCACCTTTTGTCTGAAATAAGTCTGTGGCAGGTTTCTCCTTTTGCTCCAATGGTTTGGGAAGAAACTCCATAGGTGAGTCCATAGAAACATACTGACATACATCCAAGTGCAGGACATTGTCCATCTGAGGTCTGGCAGCGAGTACTGAAGCAGCGGCTGCTCCTTGGTAATCATCAAGAGGCACTTCTGCTTGGTTCATCCCATTTGTCAGGGGGGCATGGTTAGAATCTGTCTCTTCTCTTTCTGTCCCACTATCATTTCCTAAACACTCTTCTTGACCCTGAAGTACTTTGTCCACAGTGGAACTCTCCCCATGAGTGCCCTCAAGTTCTTCTGCCACTGCTTGATTTCCTGACACTCCATCAAATCCACCATGCATGCCAGTCCCTCCCACAGTATCTCCATTCTCTGCAGCAGGGTGCCTTTGACAGGAGTCCTCTACCTCTGAGGATTCCTTCAGCCTGGATGTATCAGAGGCAGCTCCTCCACCTTGTGCACCCTGTGATGCTTCTTCAAGCTCCTTGTTGTCTTTGGAATGTTGTCCAATATCTCCTTCAGGTCCAGTCCCTGTTGATGCTCTATGCTCTTCTTGCTTGTCAGGAATAGCAAGGTGAGAGAGAAATGTCTGCCATGCTTTCGCCAAATCATCTTCCTTGTACACACATCTAGAAAAGAGAAATGAGGATGTTAGGAATCAAATGCCACTATAGAATATCTGTTTTGCAAATGCCCAACTCTTAAGAATTTCAAACAATAATTTTTCAGAGTCAGTTTATAGACTGTTTTCTAGTGTTCACGTTTTTACTTCGTAGTGAATAAACTTGAATACTGTATACGCCAATATTTTCGTGTACAGATATTTTCGCGAATCACAAGCTCATAGACATTTTTGCGTGTTGTTAATTTCGCGAGTGCAAGAGCAGGACTTGCAGTAAACTTATCTGTACATGAAAGAGCCATATCGGCAGATCCGGAGGATTTATTTTTTGATTATTTTTTGCCAATACCATCACACTCATAGCTTGCGATAAATAAAAAAAGCCGTCATAAAACCCCTGATATCTTAATTTTACCACCCCACTAAAGCCCGCACGTTTTGGAAAAATGGCGGCGATTCTGCATTTTTGGTAGCAGAATCGGGCTTCTTACAGGGGTTTTGGAGGTGACCATGTACGGAGTTGACTTGTGTGAGTGACAATTTCTCTGTGTGTTATTATATGCTACACACAGAGAGGACTGCTGCACTTGCCGCATGCACTAGCTTGCATGACAATGGCAACAATGTGCCGATGATGCCAAGAGGTAAAGCAAATTTACCTGTGGATATTTTCGCGTGTTGTTAAATTCGCGATAGGTGAGTAATTCGCGAAATTCGCGAAAATAAAACCACCGCGAAAATTTCAGCTCATACAGTACACATCATCCACAACCGAACCTGTTTAATTTCAAATATGTAAGTTTATTAACACTGAGATGATCTCTTTAAGTTTTTAAAGAACTGTGGCAATAATCATAATTTAGAAGAAAACAATGAGTAAATAAATTCCTCTTTACATTGTATACAGCACACTCATGGAGAGTCCACTCTGTGTGGTTTGGCCCAATAAATTTTAAAGTACAGCCCTAATAAACATATCAAAGACATTCGAGCAGAATTAAAGAGCAAGAAATTCTACATTTTTTGTCAACTGTGCCCATTTTGGTTATTTCAGTGTTTGCCATTTGATGCTGAAATTTCAAGAGGGAAATATAAGCACTAAAATCCTTAAATTGGCAATATAAAGGAGAGTTTAACATTACAGTTCTGTTTTCCATGTAAAATGGAAACCTTTTAACTTCTCCACATACTTTGTCAATTTATTCATTTCAAATACATGACATTTTCTAAGAAAAATATAGCAATCAAAGAACCATATCGGTGCTGCCAATTTCAAAAGGAAAACTGATCAGATAAGGCTTCCAAAGGGTTAATGTACAGTGTCATAGTTCTTACTGGATAAACTTCCTCAAATCTTCAGCAGCTATGGCATCCAAGATAATTTTGTTGGGAACTCCATCGGGGCAAATGATATCCAAGAGACCAGGAACTCGTGACTCTACAATGGCTCTATGGATGAGCATGGGTGTTGGTCCACAGGGTAGGGTGATGTCTGAATAGGTCCCCTCTTGGAATAACCTGTATTCATTAAATAAACATAATTATAAATAAGGAGTTATTCAAGGGGGGGGGGGCAGTCGCCCCCTCCAAAACGCCAGGAAAAAACATGTGACCAAGAAGATAAGGTAAAAGAACATAGAAAGAGTGCAGGAGCAGACAAGGAACAATGACAAAGAAACATTGGAGCTTTGCTAGGGATGGGGAAACTCCCCTCTCCCTGCATCCCCCCCCCCCCAGGGAGTGTGCTTTGCATGCTCACTACCGCCCCTTCCAAAATGAAATCCTAGGTCTGCCATTGTTCAAGGAGTGAAACTATGGTTTAAGAATATGCTTGCAACTTGGTTGTACTCACATTACATGCCAGCTGTCATATTTGTAGAATTCATTTCAATTTCATTATCAATTTTGTTTATTTAAATCATTGCTATCATTATTATCATCAGTAGTAGTAGCAGTAGCAGTAGCAGCAGTAGTAGTAGTAGTAGTAGTAGCAGTAATAGCAGTAGCAGCAGTAGTAGTAGTAGTAGTAGTAGTAGCAGTAGTAGCAGTAGTAGCAGTAGTAGTAGTAGTAGTAGTAGTAGCAGTAGTAGTAGTAGTAGTAGTAGTAGTAGTAGTAGTAGTAGTAGTAGTAGTAGTAGTAGTAGCAGCAGCAGTAGTAGTAGTAGTAGTAGTAGTAGTAGCAGTAGTAGCAGTAGTAGCAGTAGTAGCAGTAGTAGTAGTAGTAGTAGTAGTAGTAGTAGTAGTAGTAGTAGTAGTAGTAGTAGTAGTAGTAGTAGTAGTAGTAGTAGCAGTACTATCTATGCTTTTCATTCATTCATTTATTCATTAAGTTTTTTGTTTTATTATTCACTTTTTGAAAACTAAATGGTTCATGCAAGTAATTCATTAAAATCAAACTTATTTATTCATTCATTTATATATACATTCTTTCATTCTTCTAAATTATATTCATTTTAATCAATACATGTACTTCATTTTCTATCTCATTTTATAAATGTATTATTCTATGATTCCGATGGTCAGCATCTGCACCTGAATATATCATCTTGAAGTTTCAAATGTAATTTATCCTGGATCTTCTTCTGTTCTCGACTGGCTTTTTCCAGGAAGGCAGGTGTCTTATGTTTATCGCGACTTACAGCCATGATCTTCTGTTCCACTTTATTATTGTTCACATGTCTGTAAGAAGAACATGGAAAAGAAATACAACAAAACAAAGGTCAACAAAAACATATACTAGTTAATTTAAAATAAGGTTTTTGGTAATTTCTGCAAGGGAAATCAGAATTTTCAATCATCTTTCTAAAGTTTGTATCTAATGGTTTAAGGACCTAATACTAGGATTAGGTCATTATTTCATTCATTTTTGTTGGTTGCTATTTTTCACCAATTTTTTTTTAAATAGCAGCAAAGTTTAAATAATTTTATTGACTAAATAAATGCCATTGTTACCAGTTATTTCAAATAAAAAAAGAAATTCAAACTTGAAAAATCGAAGTTAACTCTTTTATTGACAGAATAAACACCTTTATTACCAAAAATTGAAAAAAAGAAAGAAAAAAAAAAGGGTCCATAGATTCAATCGCTCAACCTTGAGATCCATAGTCTGTATTAGCCCTGAGGGGCGTTTAGTGGTGTTATTCTGTTATTTCACTGAACGCCCTGACCCGAGTGCATTTGCCCCTGTATAGACTGGCTTGTCAACAAAAGAAATATGTTCCCAAATCACACTTTCTCCTGCCCTGAACTCGTACTCTAGCACGTATGTATACGGGCCGCACATACTCTATGTGCGAGAGTGTAACGCCGCATGCACACCATTCTTTCGCCTGCACCTTTGGCCTAGGCTAACGGGCGTAAATAAACTGACAATGTCAGAGGTCACGCTATTGAAATGAAAATTAGCCACGCGATGGAATCGACAGGAAGGTAGGGTCTTGAAGCAATTAAAAGTCTGTTTCTTTATTTCTAGACTAAGAATTTAGAATCTAATTTTGCAGTTAGATCTATCGGCCCGATGGGGAACTTGGAAGGTAGTTTTCATGACTAACCGGGCAGGAGAAAGTGTGATTTGGGAACATATTTCTTTCGTTGACAAGCGGGTCTATACAGGGGCAAATGCACTCGCGTCAGGGCGTTCAGTGAAATAACAGAATAACACCACTGAACGCCCCTCAAGGCTAGTCTGTGTGCAAAAGTTTAATACACAAACAGACTCAGTCTTCTAAATCTAACTAAGGTCTACTGCTTGGCGGAGGGCTTTAAAACATTATATACTGTTCATTGCTAGCCTTATTTTTCCAGACGTTTTTTCTGCATTTTTGCCATAAGGATTACACGTGCCATTCCCCAATCTGTGCCGCAGATTAATATATAGCGCCCCAACACAACCACCGTGGCAACATCAGCAAGCACAGTTTTCTCTTCATCAACATACATGAATTATAATGAATGGGACCACTTGATTGAACAATATATATCAATTTCGGTCACTCACGGGTGTTTTGTACATCTGAATACCACTATTTTGAACGTGAAACCCTTACCACCACTACTGCAATAATTAGAGGAAAAACAAAATCGCATTTTCATGCAGAAATTAGATTATACAACACGAAAAGCTTACCTTTGCAGCCCTGCCCAATTTCACTTCCAAGGAATTACAGATAGCGAAATAATACTACGGTGTCTTTGAAAGTACACTACAAATAGCAATTCATGCTACCTGATCTAGTAAAAAGGATATTTCTTCTTCTGCTTTCTTCTTTTCCTTCTCCTCCTCCCCCTCTTCCTTTTCCTCCTCGTCTTTCTTTTCTTTCTCATCCTCCTTCTTCTCTTTCCCCATCTTCCACCACCTCCTCTTTTCCTGTTTTCTTCAGATTTAGGTGTCAGATTTATTTCACCAAAATATCAAAATATTATATAATCATAATTCAAATATCATTGAACAAGGGAAAAGAAAAGTGAGGGGATATGAAATAAAATAGAAACCGATGTGCAGAAACAAAATATAAAGACAAAAAAATGAATACATGACAACTCCCCAGCTGCTATCCATTCAAGCATTCTTGCTTATGATAGCTGGCCCCTGCAGTCATCTTAATTTCTTGACTCAACTCCATTATTTTAATATTATCTTAGAAGTATACATAGTCTCTCTCTTTTTTTGTTTTGTTTTTTGTATATCAGTTGTCAAACATTATTTGTATCAATTCTGATTTGAATTATTTGTATCCAATTAATATTTATTTGATTCATAAATAGATTCAGAAACTTCTGAAAAAAGATATATCGTCTATTATAATGCCTAAAATTTTGTTTTTATTACTTTTTGCATTTGTACATCATACTATTGAACTAGGTAATTCGTTCAAAGTATTATTATAATTTTACTACAAATTTTGTGCGTCTTTTTCTAGATTCAATGATGGTGTGTTAATCCATGTTGCAACTGAATCAAGCCGTTCTGAGTCATTGCATAAGGTTTCTAAGCTTTTCAGGGAAAAAAAGTTGTGTTATCTGCAGACATAATAATTTAATGATTAATGAAAGTCATTAATATAGACAAAATAAGAATAAAAAAAACCCATTTGGTACTCCATCATTACTACATGTATTTTCTAGTTGAGAATGATGTGCAATTATTGTTGACGTTCTATAGTTTCGAAACCATTCTAACACAGTTCCTCCTTAAATGCGAAAATTTGTCAAAAGGATTTCATGATCTATAGTGTCGAATGCCGTTGAAAAATCTAAGAACACTCCAATGAATGTAGGCCTATAATGTTTACCGTTATCGATGGAACAAATAATTTCATTTACTAGAGTGAGGAGAGCATGTGTTGTAACAACACATGTTTTTCTAAATCTATAGTGGGGTTCATGTATTAATGTCATTATTGTTCAAAAATGCTACCGTACGAGAAAAAATTCTATATATTATCTAAACTGTTGGTTGTAATTGAAGTGCTCAGTTATCTATTTATCAGTTATATATTTTGGGGGGCTATTTTTTTTTTTTATATGAGTGCAGATGGTGGAAGGATTTGGGATTTTAAATGAACAAGTTAACAGCGTATGCACTAACCACATACACCCGCACAAATTTTTCCCACTCGGTGCCATATGGCTGTACGCAGCAGGGGGGCAGGGTGGAGGTTGTCCCCAGAAATTTTAAATACTTAACATTTTTTTTTACTGAAAATTGTCAAAAAATCCACCCAAAGTGTGTAACAGATCCTTCAATTTCAATTTTAAAAATGCAAAGCGCCCTCATGACCAGCTCAGTAAGTTTGCTCCCTCGCTTTTGTATTTCTTTGAAAATTTTACATGCCTTGCCCCCCCCCCCCCCCCCCAGAAAAATTTGTCTGCGTACGGCCATGCTCAGTGCCCCCCCCCCCCCCCCCCCCCATGCGTTGACCCACGGTACGCCACTGTTAACATCAACAACATTTCATACAATTCAGGTGCTGGTACATGTAAATAAAGGCTGGGAATGAACGAGATCCCGGGCGAGATCCATAAGACCGTTAACGCTCAATGAGCATGGACTTTGACTTTAAACATATTAAATTCGTGGATGAAGTATATCTTTGCAGTAAGTCCTGCTAGAAGGATAAAGTGGGGCTAAATTCTATAAGAGGATCGAGAATTCTGAATTTCGTTGCCATTATAAGGAGCCAGGGAATATTCTAAAAGTATGTGAATTACTTGGGGGAGAAAGAGTGAATTGTATCCTGAGCTGAATTCTGAAGTCGTTGAAGTTTATCAATTTCAGAATTTGGAAAGTCCCGAACAGAACTGTCACAAGAATCAAATATACAATGCGGACATTACTATAAGTAAACATTATATTCTGTGATCTTTCAATGGAACTCCTGTGTGAATGAGGCAGTCTATAAAGTTTGTCAGAGAATAAAAAAAGTCACTGTTGGAATGATGGCTTTAATTAAGAATCATATACACGTATAGGCCTGTATGTTTTGTTTTGTTTTGCTTTTTTTTTAACACGATCATTTCTTTGCAGCTTTCAATTTTTATTGTTATGTAAATGTAATTTTTATAAGTTGTTAAAGGTTAAATCACCTGATCTTGAATCTGGACTTTACCCGGCTAGGCCGTGCCTTAACTCAGCACAAAACAACACTTGCTGGTGAATTTTAATGGAGAGTGAATCAAAGTGCCATCTGGATGAGTACACAGTCACTTTATCGTCTATCTTTATACATTTTAGAAAATAGTGACAATTTTTTCTCTATTTAGCGCCATGAGTTTCCTCGACGGTGTGTGCGCTCTATTAGTTTCCACTATTATTATTATTTTTAGGAGGAAAATTTTCACGCTGTTATAAAAAAAAATATAAACATTATTCAAATATAATTTTTGATAGATGATATTCTTATTATTCATCTAGAAAGCAAAGAAAAAGAAAAGAACACATTAGAGTTTCACTAGATACTGTATGCCCCGGACTCGCGCCCCGCCCTCCTCTATCTGAACTATTTCCAGAAGAAAAATCCTGATAATTTTATGTTGGCTCCCTCTGCACCACCATAGAAATGCATAAGGCACTCCAATATGGCTAGGCTAGCTTCTCACTTCAGCTTTTAATTTTACACCAACACTACGTACGCTCAAGCGCAAAGCAGACTCACTGGCACTAATTTTCATATTTTCGATGGGCAAGTTCCATGGTTTTATTTGGACAGATGTAGACTTGAATGGATGAATTCTAATGTGGATGTCTTATTCAACCATTAGTTCAGCATTTACATACCACCTCTCAACGTTTTTCTGAGGATTTGTTAGGACTGACGAACCGCTACATCACTGCAGCGGAGGACAATTTTCAAGGTGTGTATCCTAAACACAAATACAACGCCAACGGGGACGGCGTAGCTTCTTGGAGCTGAGCGCTTAGCTCCGTCGCGGCGGCATTTGTGCAATTGGCAGCCTCTGCCCCTGGTGTAATTTTCTGTTAATTTTATTAATTTAACTTTGTGTAAAGAGTTGATTTTTAATGTTGGCCACTGTCCTTGTTGAATTATGAAACTTGATCTGTTGTTTTAACTGTAAAATGTGTTGTGTGTGTTTTTGTTGAATTTATTCTTTCTACAAACAATACAGAATCTTGACTTAATTATAGACCCTAACTGTTAACTGTTAATTATTTTTGTTACATTACAACTTAACTTACAAGTCTTTTTTGTTTGAATTAGAAATTTGCAGATTTGTGTGTCATTCTTACTGCACTGGCCGTGCTGGTACTGCTAAATTAGGCATTCTTTCTTTTTCTTCTCATTTTTTTTTTTATTGGGGGAGGTGGTTGTTTTCTGTCTTTTTTTCCTTGCATGTTTGCATGAATTTACACCAAAATTAAATTGTATCCAACACCAGTTAAAGACAAAGTCAAACATGGATGTTCCAAAGGAAGATGGCATCATGGCAAATTACTATTTGTTTTTACACAGAAGTACAGCTGTAGTTGAAAAAGTGTTCAGTTTAGAAAAAGCACAGTAATTACCAAGGGGTGAATGCAAAGATAAGTTTATTAGTTGGTTCCATAACAATTGAAATTTAGAATCTAGTGCGTTTATGTTATGGCTGATTTATTGAATGTTGAATTATATGGGTGAAATAATATCTGACTAAAACTTAACCTGGCAAGACTCATTTGCTGTAGCATGATTGACTGATGTAACAAAAAGTTAGATCAGGAATTTCTACAGTTTGCAGGTAATCTACATGTACTGTATTCTTCAGATAGAAAAATATATTCATTTTTAAAAGAAATTACAAATTTCTATAGGAAATTTGTCAAGAGCTTACCAAGTAAAGTAAGGAAACAACTGTATTTTTGTAAAATTGCCTGGCGAATAACAATGTGTTGCATTAAGTTTAAGTGGGAATGTTTTTGGAACAAAGTTATAAAGAGTATACCTGATGCTATTATTATATCTAGACAATAGATAGATCTACTGTTGATATGCAAGAAAGAATCCCTTTTAATAAGATGGGGAAAAAAGGAGGAAAGTAAATGAATTAAAGCATGCAACCTCACTAAACTTGTGACATTTTGAAAACTTGAACACTGTGCAGAGTCAGTTTACACATAGTTCTAGAGCCTCGGAGAGTGAAGCATACTTTCTGAGGACAGTTGGTGCATGTAGTGACCCCCTTTTTAAAAACCCCAATATAGGGCTATCACTTGACTAGTAACATTCAGTCAAATGATACATGTATGAGGTATCCTTATCGCCTCACCAACCATCCCAGTATAGCTTCCCAAGTGAGCTGCCTAGGGGATTACCTCATCAAGTAAGTATCAAGCTCAATATGTTAGAACTGTAATCTACATGTATGGTGCAGTATGGAGGTGGGGGGGGGGGGGGGGCCTGTGGTAAATTAAACATTCTAAAATGCATTTTTATAGTTTAAAAATGAAAATTTTTCACATCTTGATCTTGTTCACTATGCGCTCCCATTGGATATTTGAAATGAATGTCAAAATTGTGGTTTCATTTGTTGCTGTGTGCTCTACAATACATGTCCATGTCTATATGTCCATCTTACCTGGTAATGTTTTCCCATAAAGATTGCCTAGATCCAGCATGATACATGTATAATGGAATTATTAAATGTATAACTTTTTGCATTGCAAAATTGCCCCAATATTGAAAAGCAATTAACACATAATTTGTTGTGGCATTGTTCATGTTATTGTGTTATTGGTAATTAATGAAAGAACTTACAATTGTATTGCAATTTGTCTGTTACATGTACGAGTAGTACATGTACATGTAGCTGTGGCAGAGATATGGTCGCGTGCATTTTGATTAATATCATTTGATCAGTCAAAGATCAACAGTTGAGGCAAAGAGGAAATCAACTGATCTGGTACATGTAGGATGTGGGTAAAGGGGATTCCCCATATTAAAGCATAGTCAAAGTGATGAGGGGAATTCCCTAGATGCTGTTGCTGCCTTTCAACATTGTGCTGGTAGACCTAGCTACCTTCATGTCTTATTACATATTACTTAATTTAGACTTGTTTATTTATTTAAGGTGTCCTCAAGGTGGGAAATCCTGAAAGTCTGACTTAAAGAAAGTCCCCTGAGGTCTAGGGAAAAAGAATGTTGTGCTGGTTAAGGAATTTCCCATTAGCTATTGTTAACTGTTGTTTACTTTCAGCAGAAATACATTTAACGAGCTTGTAAATTATCTTTTCCAATTTCATTCATCAAAGACAAGTGCAGACAGTTATCTTTACCAAGTTACAAGTAACCTTTTCTGTGATCGAACTGTTGGAAATTCTAACAACTGAATGGTATTTTTGAAGAAAAAAAATTGAAGTATATAAAAACCCCCCACTGTACTGAATGATGATAATAATAGTAATATTAAAAATGATGATGATGATGATAATGATGATGGTGATGATATTGGTAATGATAATGATAGCGATAATGATTATAATAATGATAATAATAATTGTAATAATGATGGTGATGATGATGATGTCACATATTTCTGACATCCTTAATACTTTGTTTCTTCCTTCTCATCACCTTTTAAACCAATCATAAAAAGCTACAAATAAAAAAAAATTGAAGTTCAAATGACAATTTTTGTCTCACCTGCGTAGCAAGAGCGAGGTATAGGTACCGCTTTCCTACGGTGATGGCGACAGCGTCGACATTTAAAGAAATACTCTCATTCCAAAAGTGTTTGTTCAATTTTCATGAAACTGGTACCCAAGGCTTATCAAGTATCAGAGATCATGTGGAACAAATTTCAGGTCACAAAGTCAAGGTCAAAGGTCATTTGAGATTTTGAGGTCAATAAACTTAAATTATGTTGCAAAAACTTATCCGCAATTTTTCACCCTCATTTCAAAAGTGTTTGTTCTAATTCTTTGAAACTTGCCTTATGGGTTATCAAGTAACACAAATCATTTGGAATGAATTTCAGATAACAAAGTGAAGGTCAAAGGTCATTTGAGATCAGTAAACTTGCATTATGTTTCAAAAACTTAACCTTGCAGTGAAGTTTTTGAATTTTCACCCTCATTTCAAAAGTATTCTAATTCTATGAAACTTGTCCGCATGGGTGATCAAGTAACACAAATCATTTGGAATGAATTTCAGGTAACAAAGTCAAGGTTAAAGGTCATTTAAGTTCAATATACTTAAACTATGTTTTCAATAACATAACAAGGTTAAACTCTTGAATTGTTACCAGGCCTTAGATTTCAATAATTTTAGGGCAAGGCCACTTTTCTGTAAGGCACATTCTTATATTACTGCATAAATAGGAAGAATTAGAAAGGGCACAAACAATCTCCAAGGCCGATGAGAGGGGCATTGAGGCCAATCAAGGGCATCCATGGCCATGGCCTTGGTGGCCTTGGATTAATTTAAGCCCTGTGTTACCCTCATTTATAAAGCATTTGTTAGAATTCCGTGAAACTTGTTCACAAGGGATATCAAGTAACACAAATCAAGAACAAATTTCATGTCAAAAAGTCAAGGTCAAAGGTTATTTAAGGTCAAAGCTTATTTGAGGTCAGTTACCATGAATTGTGTTGCAAAAGCTCTACCTAAGGTTATGTGATTTGCGTGATGCCTGCCATTTATACATGTAGTTACTACATATTAACTTGAGTAGAGATTCTCCTGCTTGCCTTTGAATGTCTATCAAATTTTGGGCCTTTTGCAGAAGAAAAGTGTAGTGTACGTGTAGAAACAGAGTCATGGATATCTTTTTCATACATACATGTACAACATGTACATATACTGTATTTCTCTTTTAGTTTTTAATGAAAAGTTACATATTTTGATTTTGTTGTTTCAGACATGATCATTTTTTACTAAATCCATTGTCATGAATATCAAGTTCATTGTTATACATTGATGATCATGTTGCTTTCCTTGATATACATGTAATTCACTGTATATTTAAATAGCGACTGTAAATGTGACAGTCAGTTTCCCAGGTGGCCATATCATGATAGAAACAAACCATGTACAGTGTTTTACACTTGTACGTGTACTAGTAACTACACTAGCCTCGTCACTTGTGCATGTATAGCAGGGAGTAGATGTCATGTCCTGATTTTATACTGTAAACGATATAGATGTACCAGCATATTTCTTAATTGAAGGCGTAATATGTAATCTTCACCACAATAGAAACTAGAACATAACGTAATTGCCACCGTCACTGCATTTTATACAGTTATGAGAGTAGTACATTGTACAGTATGAATTTATGATTAACCCAATGAATACTAAGCCTGAGATCACTCGAGCTAGGGTCTATGGAAAGTGTGTGTTATACTGAAATCAAATCTTGTGCAAAGGGTTAAGAAGAATTCACCCACTCCCATTTGTTTGTTTCAGACTTCATTCAAAGAGCATGTACATTGTATACCATGCAAACTGTTAGGTCTGACTCTACATGTACCTTATACTGTGCATGTACAGTGTATGCAGATTTGAGTGATTAATGCAATGCAATGAGATTTCTATTAACCCATGTAGCAGTACAGAACTTTCTTGAGGTCTAAATTAATCATTTGAAATCCTCAAATTGGCAACAAAAAATATTTTTTCCCATGCTTACATAGCTTCAAAAAATAAATATGGATATACATGTAACATGAACCGAAATGAATTATAATTGTCAAATTTAATCAGAAATTGCCAATTTGAACACAGAAATAGTGATTTTGTATTATCTACTGCATTGCCAATTTAAAGAGTTTAATGATTAGTTACAATTAAACTGCTCTAATTCGAGAATGCCACAACATACAGCGTTGGGACTGGACTCAAATTTTTCAGTGAATTTTTCTCTTCCTGCTCATGTATGATATGTACTGCCCAACATTCTGGACGAACAGATACTGCAAAAACGTCTCCTAAAGGTGACACTGTACCTCTATGGGTTAAAGTTGGAATGCATTGCTATTATTGGTCTGGTTTTAATGTGCGAGTACAGTAAATCATTTTTTGTGAGTATTATTGCCTACTTTACTATATGCCTTTTAAAAGTATTCAGGTTCCAGTTTTATTGTCACACACACACACACACATCTGAAAATCAGCAATTTTTAATCTGTATATATTGTGAAATTCTAAAAGTTGGAAAATTTGGAAAGTTTGAAGGTCCAGGCATACATGTAGATTTAGGTGACCTTGTTTTGTCCCAGGGCATCTGTAGAGTCAAGCCCTGATTTTGGTTACCTTGATACATTTCACACAAACTAATGCAAGAGTTTTACTAGCAGATGCTGTAGAGGTGTTGTGGATCTAGTGGACAAGTCTCCAGACTGGAAACCACCAGATCCGGGGTTGGAATCCCACCATGGCATTTATGTCCTTTGGCAAGACATTTGCATCTACATACATTTGCCGCTCTCCACCAAGGTGTACATGTACATGTAAATGGGTGCTGGCATTAATGAATTCCTTGAATGCTGTGAGCACTGGAATTGGTAGCGTAGTTTTAATATTGGTAGCACCTTGTTTGGTGGATACGTGTGCTTTATAAATCCAGTATTAGTATTATTATAAACTGGTATCCTGATATGAACATCCCATACACTATAAAATGACTACTGGTAGATCCAGGAGTTCTTATAACCTATTGGTAAACAGGGCCCTGCAGGTACAGTAGTAAAGTGATTATTCTGCCGCTTTCTCCGAATAAATATTGACTCTGCAAACTTATCATTTTCAGTGCATTTGCAATAAAGTGGTGTGGTGTGGTGTTGCCAAATCTATTTTTATTGTACAAAAAAGTACATCCTCTAAGCCCCTCTTTTTGTAGTGCTTTTTAATCACTGCTCTATAGAATTTTGCAGACCTGAGTCACTGATGCATTCTCAGTGACCACTTTAACAGTCCTGTCTTCTTTACAAGATTTTAGCCATTTTCAACATACAATCATACAAGCATACAATCTTCACCACATGTGAATATATACATGTACATGTATGACTTGTTATTCAATTCAGGCCATTCACATACATTTTTAAAGGATTTATAAATCAATAATTGTTTAGGTTAGTTCAGTTCATTTATTCATTAAAAAAACAT
The DNA here is from genome assembly GCA_029962745.1 of Echinometra lucunter. Lineage (NCBI taxonomy): Eukaryota > Metazoa > Echinodermata > Echinoidea > Camarodonta > Echinometridae > Echinometra > Echinometra lucunter. The sequence goes on from CM057165.1 coordinate 3,949,885, forward strand.
ACAAACTGAGGTAAACAAACTTATAAAATTCAAATGCCAATACATATTAGAAAAGGATACATGGATGGGGGGGGGGGGGGGGGGAATCAAGGTGAAAAGGAATTTAACATGTATATCATTCAATGAAAGTATTCGGGGACAATACAGAAAGGCTAGGCCCTAATGATGAAGTCTATTTATTACTGTAAAATTGTATACAGTCTTCATAAGGATGCATTTTACAGCTTACTGGACTCCAGGTTGAAATGAGAGACATCCATAGTAAACAAACAAAAAAAAAAAAAAAAAAGGGGGGGGGGGACTATGTACATATGTATGTAGAGTTATGAACTTCTTTTTTTTAAACATCTGTAGGCTTTTACATACTGTACTATAGCAAATTAAACTATAGTGTGTTTCGTGTAGTGACTGTGTTCACACTGGGTCAAATGATACATGTACTAATCTGTTTCTTCTCCTTGTTCTTCTACAATATTTTGCATGATTGAGAAAAAGTTACAATATTTTGAGCTTTGAATTACTGTGCCAATCTCCTGGCATTGACAATGTTTTTGCATCCCAAGCCCAAACCCTAAGAGCAAATACAGACAGGTAATCAAACATGGCATGGAATATTAACTTTTGTATTAACAATAACATACACTACATGTAAACTGAACTTTGGTATTCTTTGTTCATGTTCAGTGAAGATATACAAGATGTAGACAGGTTATACGTGGGAATCTCTCTGTACATTCCCCCATCCTTAGTCAGCATGTGCATTGTCGTCTGGTTCAATAGAAAGATTTGTTGTAGCACTGATCGACCCTGCATGACAAATAATCAATACCTTGGGTTTAAATGCTCACACAGCTAGCGGTCCCCATCATAAATCTATGCAAATCACGTGGGATTATTCTTTTCACCTTGTTTGTCAGTATTTAGCAAGACAAGAACATGTCTTGAATGCCATGGACTCCAGAGTACTGTATGAAACTCCATGAACTCTTTTGTTCACCGTAGAGCTGAATGGATTTTGTATGCAAATACAAATGTAGTTTCATTCCATAAAACAGCAATCCTTATTTCCACATACATGTATTTTTATCCCATAGCTCCTGCACTTGGAGCTTTCTGGAGTGACACACCCTCCCCTTTTTTTCTTTTTTTTTTCAATTGTCTTTGTGATGATACTGTATATGACATTGAATGTATTCAGAGTGTATTATGAGCAAAGATGATTTATAGTTTCTATTCATTTTACCCGTAAATACAGCTTAAAATATATTCACTGAATAAGTGAACATTGCAGTATAGCATGAGATTTGTTATTATCAATAACTGACAAACACATGCTTTTACATAGGCCTACCTGTAGATGGAGTTTCATCATATTATCCAAATGTTTCATTCTACATTACAGGTTTCTCACTAGAAAATAATCCACACACGGTTCCCCCTAAAGTTAGGTGTGGCAGCAGTATATGCTGTAGCAAAATGATGAAAAATATTTCTTGGTGAGCAGGAGTTGTCACCTAATGGCATAACAGCACAAATACATTGCAAAAAAAAAAAAAAAAAAAAAGAAAGCAAAAAAAAAATCTGTGGCATTTATCATTAATGTTATGAATATACACTCCAATATTTTTTACCCTTGTCACCATGCATGGTGCAGCAATTTCACACATGGTTCTTCCTTGTCTGAAATCCTGTACGCATGGTTTGGAACCATAGGTGTTATGTACTGCAGAGAACTATGCATACATATATTATAACTACATATTTCACCTATGTAGGTGGGGTATACGTATATTTAGCCTAGTCTGAGTGGTATTTATATATTCTTACTGTCTAAATAGAAGTCAAGGAGATACATGTACCTGTAGATTCTACCAGTATTGTTGATGTTAATGTATGTGTACTGTGTGGATTCATGTACATCTAAGGGTAATAGTGAATCATACTGATGCTATATACAGTATTCATGTACATTGTATGTGGGCGAAAAATACGAAGGTGGTTGGAAAAATAACTGGTTTTCAGCATATTGCTATGGACACAACCTTGGTGCACTACGGCCCACTGGTTTCCTCTAGGTAATTGCCTTATGAATAAATTACATGTAGATGATATTTTCCTTTTCCCTTTCCTATATGTGTGAAGAAAACAGTCGGATATTATAGTGCAGTGTATGATTTCACCATGATTGTTAGTAAAACTACATGTAATGTACTGTAGCTTTTGTATAAAATAGCACTTATGCAGTAGGAATGTTGCCCAAATTTCATAGATCAGGAAATACATTACGTGTGCATATACCGTAATGCAGTATCTACATCATATACACAATGCATATAGTGACTTTTTTTCCCTTGAAAGAAGAAAGAAATAGGCTTAGGAAGCAAGTTATAATGCTTTTACCTCAAATGGAAAGTAAAAGTAGATTTGTACAGCGTACCTTATAGGGCTTGTCATTGTTGTGCATTGTGAATGTGTGACACACACACATATATGTATACACATGAATAATGTGTATCAGATTCATCATTTTCAAAGTTCAAGAAAAGGTCCATTTACAAAAAAAAAAAAAAAAAAAATAGATAAAAAAGGATTTTATGAAGCACCTTAATATACTTTTACTTTAAATGGAAAGTAAAAGTAGGATTGTACAGCATACCTTATAAAGCTGTTGCTGTGCTTATTCAGATTTATGCAAGCTTGCGATGCCCCTCTCGCTGCTAGATCATATCGGCTGAATCATTCACATTTTCCGTCGCCATCCCCAAAACGAAAATCATTCATGCCAAGAGAAATCGCTGAGTTTTGGGTCCAGATGGGTCACTTTTTACCCGATCTTCCCCAACCTGAAAAAATTGTAAAATCGTAGCTAGAGCGGCATAGTGGAATGGGGGCTTAAGGCTTCTTATTGTTATGCATTGTATCTGTGACACACACATACTTGTACATACATAAAGAATGTGTATCAGATTCATTAGCTGCTGATGCTGTATCATTATTCAAAAGTTCAAGAAAAGGTCCATTTATAAAAAAAAATCTCTCCCTGCAAAGCTAGACCTAATTAACACTATGCTAGAGTATTGCAAAATTAAACACTATTTCAGTATTTTATAATTCTGCAAAGTGCAATCACCTTTAAATTTCCTTTTCCTATTTTTCTCTCCCTTCTTTTTGTCACTTCTATATGTAACTCATGCCAGTATATTACCTCTGCGCCTCAGCGTACAAGTAGTTCACTATAAAATTATTGGCGATTACAAATGCTACTAGTTACATAATTTATTATTTTTATTATCAGCATGATATATAAGGTTTCAAAGTACATGTAATATCCGTACTACTGGTCAGAACTTGACTATTATATACATGTAGCATAAAATAAAAGCCCCGTGTCCTTATAAACATGTACTGTTTCTGCACATGCATACACATGTACACCTGTATTTGTAAATCTATGTGAATGCAAATAGTGACTGTGATTTAACATTTAATTACATCCATTCTGTGATTAAGGAGTACAGTGTAGATAATTAATGGCTTGGCATTTATACGATCCTGACTGAAATGATTTAGGGTACAAGGGAGAAAGAACGTAAACACCGATGATTGATCTCCACCAAATGGCAGGTCAACATTCGGTAGCACTTTCCACTCATAATGTATGTAGACTATATGATCAGGATGATATATTAGGCAATCAGATCATTCACCTGTGAAAATAAATGGGGAAAAGAAATAATTGCAATCAAAATACTTGTTAATGTCTTTGGATATATCCAAATATCATTTGGACTTGTGATAAAATGAATATTTGTTGGAATACGTACATGTATGAGTATAGAATTCTTAAAAAGTACATGATGAATGAACATCATTCATGAACATTCATACAGTTTCACTGATTAATAGACAGTGTTCCTTGTCTTCATAAAATTTTCAAACGTGCTAATGTAGATGCAATAATAAGAATAAAAGGCTTTCCTAGCATCCTGTTTGAGCTGTGATTTGGAACACCTTTTACTATAAGGCAGAATGCACACAACTCGTGAAAGAGTACAAGGTTTTATATAGGCATGTGAGTTCTGAAAGGAGGGTCTGGAATAAAGGGGAAAAAAAGCTGTGTTCTTTACAGTCCAAACGAAAATCAGATGAAGTAGGGGATAAATGTATAAATTTCCATCGGATATGTCTCATTTAGGCCTGTACATCATCCGCGTAAATTACTTTCTGAAAAGCACCCTAAACAGGGATTAAAGTAGAATGGAAATAATGTATTACATCTCCGATTTTTATACCCTTAACAAGGATTTTAAGCAAGGATTGCATCATTATCTCCTAATTAAGTAATATTTTTCCAGATTTTCCTGATTTTGATACCCTTTTTTTTCAGATTTTACCTATTTTTGATACTCTTAATCTGGATCCCCGGGTTCCCCGCCCGGTGCTGAAAAACGACCCTTTTTCTACGTTTTTGTTTACGCGGATGATGTACAGGCTTCAATGAGACATATCCCCCCGGGGTGCAAGTACGTAAACATGGATATGGTCTTCATTTTCAATGTGTAGTTCTCTTCATCTACATTTATGGGCCTACATGTACAGTGTACATGTATAACTTACTTTGTGTAATGATGTAACATATATTCTGCTCTACTTTGGAAAAAAAGAAGCAAGTGACAAAAGTGACATTTTCTGTAAAAGAGCAGAATGTATCATGTCATTTACACTGATGTCGTTGTCAGTGCAATACCATGATGTCTTGCCTAACACATCTCTTCACCCATAGCAGTACAGAGCTTTCTTGCGGTCTAAATTAATAATCTTCAATCCTCAAATTGGCAATACAAACAAAAATTAATATGGATATAATATAAACCAAAATGAAATATAATTGTAAAACTGAATCAGAAATTGCCAATTTGAACACAGAAATAGTGATTATATATTATTCACTGCATTGCCAATTTAAAGAGTTTAATGATTAGTTACACTTAAACTGCTCTAATTCGAGAACACCACACCATACAGTGATGGGAATGGGCTCAAATTTGTCAGTTCATTTTTCTCTTTCTGCCCATGTACAGTATGATATGTACTGCCCAACATTCTGGACCAACAGATACTGCAAAAGTGTCTCCTAAAGGTGACACTGTACCTCTATGGTTTAGTAGCAGGATGAGTGTTCACGCAGAAAATTTGACCCAGAAGAAGAGCACACTACATGTAGGTAAAATGTGAAATTATCATTAACTCAAATTTGGTTGATGTGTCACTTGCTTCCTTTTGCCAAAGTAAGGCAGCATTGTATATACATGTAAATGTACATTTCAATGAAATGATGAATTCATACACAGATGTATGTAGCTTCTTGCTCCTTATCACTGCAACACCACCACTACTACGGACACGGTGTCTGCTACTAGGTGTACATGTACGTAGATGTATCTTATTGAAATGTCCTTTCATTTTATGTACATGTATCAGTATGGCAGGCATCCTATGGTCATGTGACCAGCGTGACTGATTGATTGGCGCGATGAATCCCTCCTAAAGGCGATGGCTTTTTCATGTGGAAGCTGGCTCCCCTCGGGTGACGACTGGCTTATTAAAGTTTGTTGTCAGCCATTACACGGCTGTGACTGTACTGTACATGGCCGCTGTGGTGGCCGCTGGAAAACAGATTTGCATAATGATGAGATTTGCAAAGGAATGTATGAACTTGTATTTCATTGATGGAAGTCATTATCTGGATGAAATTGTGGCAAAGATATACACACACATACATGAATAGTCCTATGCAGGATGCAATTTTTTTTCATGAATTTTTACAGTGATTTATTTTTTTGATTCATTCATTGTCTTTTCATGTTTTTGATGAGCAATGGCTTTTTCATATGGACGCTAGTTGTCCTCGGATGCTGGCTTATTGAAATCGGTTGTCAGCCGTTATGCCGCTATACCAGCTTATGGCAGCCAGCATAAAAAAAAATTACATGTACATGTAGCATAACAAACAGATTTATTGAGGAATATTTAATTGATGGAAGACTTGGAAGCCACTGTCCAGAAATACAAATCTGTAACGAAGATTCATTGAGGCCTGCATGTGCATGTATGAACCGAAAATCCAAACAAATTTCTTAAAATTTCTTCATTTGTATTTTCTTATCTCAGTACATCTTTGTGTATACATGTAGTGTTGGAATATTGAAAGGTATGCTGCAGTAATCAGCAATCCTGCCACAGAATCTGTGGAACATACATGTACCTCTTTTTTGAAGCATTCTGCTCATAGAGAGAACTTTGAGAATATGCAGGACATGTACATTGCAGATAAAGATCATTTCAATTAAAAAGAAAGTTTAAAGGGCAATTCAATTTTTTAAAAATTAGTAACCTGCAACAAATGCTATCAATCAAAAGTCTCCTTGACATGCATGCAGTATATACATGTACATGTACATGTAGAGTGTACTCCAGCCAGGCATTTCATCAAGTGTCTTGTCAGTGATTTTGACAAAATTGCTCTCAGCTAATCAAATGCAAGGATATCAGTAGCTTTTAACAGTCGTCAGTAGAAGTCACTCAGAAGACACTTGATGAAATGCTCCCCAGATTTATCTTGGGATGATGGTAAGATTACATCCAATGAATTTGCAATGTCTTGTGACAGGCAAGAGCATATTATCTTCTGTAATAAAAGTCTATAACCCAGTGATAGTGAGATAGCCGAAGCAATTGATGTGCAAAGCCTCTCGATAAATGTGGAATACTCGTGTAATCCTCAATCAAAATGAGTTCTCCAATTATTCAGCTCTTGATCTTCTAATGATCTTCTGTGCATCACTATTATTCAGTACTTGTAGACTCTATCTGGACGCTCCAAGTAAATTCCATGAAGAAAAAAATGCTGTGACAATTTCAAATTTGTTAGTTGTAATGTCAGTGCTGCAGACACCTTCAACACACACATATCCAAGAACCTTTGTTTTTTTGAAGTGTCACTGAACTTAACATGTAGCAAGATGTTGATGTTGCTGCAGTATACATGTAGGCCTTCATATATTTACTTCTATAAGAATCAAGTCTAGGCTTGTATACATTAATTCTCTAAGAATCTACCACAGCGTCGTTATCATCAAATATCAGTATGTATCATTTAGAATATTATTATCATCTGCCAAATCATTCTGAAGGAAAATATGAGATTGCTGAGTATAAAGCACTTTAAGCTGTTTACGAGACTTTAATGACTTGGTCTTGACAGAGTTGAACAGGAAATTAAAAATAGATCATCAGATCTTGTAATCCATTCCGAAACCAACACTCTTTTGTATTTTCATGAAATCTGCTTCCTTGTATTGACCTGACGAAGACTCATTCCCCAAGTTTCGTGGACTTTCGGCAAAGCTTTATCGGATTAGAGCTCACCCTTTGAACTACTTGTCACTTGTGTTTATGTGTCGTTGTCAGTTGGGTCGGGAAAGAGATATGGTAATATCAATATTTGCAGTAGTTATGTTCACACAACTGTCCAGACCTTTAAGTTTGCTCCTGGTTTTGAAACCTTTAGGTTATCAAGTGCGACATGAAGTTTCAGGTCATGTGGACATATATGTACTCTAGTTCAGAAACTTAAAGTTTAGTCATAGTTTAAAGGAGAATGCAACCCAGGCATCAGTGTGCTCTTAGTGAATAAAGATGACCAAAAAGAGTAAACAGTGAAAGTTTGAGTAAAATTAGACAATCTGTTCAAGAGTTATGAACTTTGAAAGTTTCAGTAAATTCCTATTGTGGGGATCCTTGAGTTGGCAACTTTGCCAGCATCTGTGATGTTATCGTGGACAGCTCTTAATTCATTTTGTACATAATCTTAAAAAAAGAAATGATTTATATGAAATTTCAAGTCCGGAATCACCATAATTCTTCCCCTAATCATGCTTGCAGAATTGATATAGCCATGTCATACTCAAACAATAAATCAAAAGAATTTTTATATTTCTTGAAAATAAAGAAAATGTTTAATTCTGTGTACAAAATGAATGGAGAGTTGTTTACTCTTCTTGTTCTACTTCATTCACTGGAAGCACACTAATGCCTGGGTTGCATTCTCCTTTAAAGTGAACTACATTTTTATAAACTGTGGTTGGTCCTTACTTCTGGGCCCCCATTGCATAAAACTTAAATGTATCTTTGATGGTGGCTTTGCCATCAGTGGTAACTTCTATGGAAACCTTGAATTTGATTGGCTGCTGAGCAATGTTACCATGGTAGTTTATACCACTGATGGTAAGTTTTTAACATGCAATGGGGCCCTGGTCATGCGATTTCTAGTCTGTAGACGGTCTAGACACAGACTCTTGTTTAACCCATTCGAGACAGAGGTCCACATTTTGTGGTTTGGCCTAATATCTTTTGATGCAAAGCCCTTAAATTATACCAAATACATGAGCAGAAAGAGCAAAAAATTCTACACAAACTGTGTCCATTTTGGTTGCGTCAATATTCGTTGTTTGATGCTGAAAATTTTTTAAAGGAAAATAAGCATTAAAATCCTTAAATTGGCAATGTGATAGAAAGTTTAAAATCACTGTTTTCCCCTGCAAATTGGCAACTTTTTGACTTCTCATCATAATTTCTGTCAGTTTATATTCATTTCAGATACATGACGTTTTATAAGAAAAATGTAGCAATAAAATAAAAATGTTGGTGTTGCCAATTTGAAGAATAAAAGTTGATCAAATTAGGCTTTAAGGGGGGGGGGGGAGGGGGGGGGGGGAGTGCTGACCTTTTGACCACACCATGGCAATAATGCGCATTATTTTGCGATTTCGTCCACAAATGTGGAAGATTTTCCTGAAGCTGCTATTACATGTTTGTGGATAATAGCAGTATCAGAAATAGCAGCATCACAATAATGCATATTATTCTGCTCCCTCTGGAATTTTTACAACCAAATCACCCCCCTATTATTGCATTAAAATTTGTGTCAGGGGCATGGTTCTCGCCAGTACATAACACCCATGGTTCCAGTATCGTGCATAAAGGGTTTCAGACAAGGAAGAACCATGTGTGAAATTGCTTTACCATGCGTGGCAACAAGGGTAAAAAAATATTGGAGTATATATTCCTAACAATAATGATAAATGTCACAGATTGTTTTGCTTTTTGGCAATGTATTTTTACTTTTATGCCATTAGTAGACAACTCCTGCTTACCAAGAAGTATTTTCATCCTTTTACTATAGCATATACTGCCGCCACACCTAACTTTAGGTGTTATTCCGTAAAACTTCTGAAATTTCCACGCTTTGCGCAGAGTGGGAACCGTGTGTGGATTTTTTTCTAGTGAGAACCCTGGTCAGGGGTATATGACTACCCGTGTGAACATAGCAAGGGTCTGCATGATAGGAGGTATAAGCATCATTGGGAATTGCTTGTTTTAGTTTATTGACATTCTTTGGAAGGCTATTGTGTGATGCTGAAGAAAAGGTGATTAAGCCTAATTACTTCTATTTGCTCAATCTTTTTTCTGAGATATTGAGTGTAATTTATGAACCTCTCAAACAAAGTTCTTAATTACTTTGAATGGTGCAATTATTGTCAGTTTACTGTTTAAAATAGGCATACATGTACTTTAGTTTTACTGACAGCTTTAACTTGATAAATGCCTCCAAGCAAAATCCCCCCCCCCCCCCCCCCCCCCGACATGAAGGTAAATTCATGAAAACTATGACTCAGAACTTGAAGTGCTAAAGGTTACTGTGAATATGAATTTGCAGAATTTGTATTTACATGTACATACATGTTGTGTAAACAGTACATGTAAATGCATTGATAGTTTATTGATAGTTTCTTTTTATTTCCACATAATGCAAGTAACACAATTAAATAAACATACATATTCTTATTCTTGGAATAACAATATTTAAAATAAATTTGCATGTGAAAAATAATACATTTTACTGTTTGTAAGTATTAAGTTAAATTAAGAAAAATAAATCAGTGGAGGAGTCTATTTAAAGAAGCAAAGCTTGTATTTTATAGACCCCTATTTGGCTTACAAAAATTATACAACAACAACAATAATGTAATACGAACGTATATGTGCGTATATGTTATTCCATCCCCCCCCCCCCCCCCCCCCCCCCCCCCCCCCGCATGCATGAATACCAGTAAAATCTTCTGCTATGATGAAATGGAAATCTATGAATAATATTATCTTCAAAGGTTTGAAAACACATGGGAGGTACAGTTTATGTAAATTTAGTAAATTTAAGCCTACAGTGCCATTGATTTGGAAGTATTCTCAACATCTCACTGGAATTATTTCTACACTTTTCTGTCTTACTGGTACAACTCTTATATTGTAATATACTCTTCTTTTTCTTGCTGTCTATGTACCTTATATCTTGACTATACTGGCTGGATTTTTTTAAAGGAAAATTTATGTTATGTTATGTGGAAATGCCTAAATATATGAGAAATATTGATATGGACTTATAAATTCTGCCTCAATGATGTTCAGAATGGTTGTGCATATGCATGGAGGCTAGATGTACAGTTCCCATTATTCTCTTCTATCTTTTTTGTTGTTGTTGTTGTTGTTACATTTATTATATTCACTCAGTTGGAAATTCATATATTTAAATGGCAATATCAAATCCCTGAGCAATTTTCTTCCAAAATATAGTCATAATAGAGTTGTATGGTGTTGGTCTCTAAAGATCCATGTTTAAACCACTTAATTTTAATAGATGAGGGCTGATAAACATATTCATCCAGCTCATTCAATTTGGAAGTAGTGCAGTGCATAAATGACCATGGGAAGAATAATTTGAAAGGAAGGAGAGACAGGACCCCCACTGAATGATGAATGGAGTGCATCCCTACTTGAAAACCTTCGCTGAATAAAAGCCCATAGCCCTGCTGAAGTAGGTCATAGGTCGTTGGCATGATGTGACATTGATCATCTGTAGCACTGGGGAAAAGTGCAGTGGTGAAGCTTTTCGGTTTTATGGTAAGAGAGTAAAAAGCCAGAAAGCGTGACAGAATTGAAAAGGTTGTTTACAGCTGTCTGTCTTTTTTTCTCTACTGTCCATTTGCTCTCTTTCTCTCTCTCTCTCTCTTTCTCCTTCCTTCATTCCTTTTCTCTTTCCATCTTCCCATGTCCTTTAAAAAAGAAAATGGTACACGCTTTAACCCGTTCGTGACAGAGGTCCACATTTTGTGGTTTGTCCTAATATCTTTTGATGCAAAGCCCTAAAAATCATACCAAATACATGAGCAGAAAGAGCAAAAAATTCTACACAAACTGTGCCCATTTTGGTTGCGTCAATATTCGTTGTTTGATGCTGAAAATTTTTAAAGGAAAATAAGCATTGAAATCCTTAAATTGGCAATGTGATAGAAGGTTTAAAATCACCGTTTTCCCCTGCAAATTGGCAACTTTTTGACTTATCATAATTTCTGTCAATTTGTATTCATTTCAGATACATGACGTTTTATACGAAAAATGTAGCAATAAAATAAAAATGTTGGTGTTGCCAATTTGAAGAATAAAAGCTGATCAAATTAGGCTTTAAATAATTCCTGTCACGAATGGGTTAATATACTTTAATATACACTAATGTATGCATCACAAAGTATAATATAGTATACATGTATATGTAGCAGTGATATTTTTTCATTATATTATCCATTTGTTGCATATCATTTTGTATATTTCCTCTTTTGAACCTAGTTTGTTTATTCTCTCTTGCACTTCTTGTTTTGATATTCATTTCCTGTATTGTCTTGTACCAGTAGTTTGCAGAAATGATGTCAAGGAAATACAGTACAAATTTTGTAATACTTCATTAGTCAGCAGCTTCTTATTTTCAAATATTCTGACTGATTTCTGAACGTAAATTGTGGTGAGAATTGTTTGTCTCAATCTGTACAAATGACTCTGCTTATAGGCTAAGTATATACAAGGATTCAAAAATAAATGTTTAAAAGCTATTTCACTCCCTTAATCTACACATATTCAACCTTTCAACTACAGGTCATGTGTGACGTGAATTTCGTATCTCGGGTCGTGAATTTCGCATCCCAGGTCATAAATTTTCGCATCCTGGATCCTGAACTTCGCGTCACGAGTCATGAATTTCGTATCCCAGGTCATAAATTCCGCATCCCGGGTCCTGAACCTCGCATCACGGGTCATGAATTTTGCATCACGGGTCACGAATAAGCAGTATCTTTTGAAATGACTGTGTAGCACTTTCCACAAGCAAGGTTAAATCTGAAGAGTATTTTAATGGCTCACAGTGAGATATCATTTGTTGAAGCCAGAAGGACATATATGTAACTGCCAGACTGTCCAAAAGATACAACTATTTAAAACACATCAAAAAAGACTGTCACTGACATTGGACTTGTGAACTCCTCGACAAAAGTAAAATTGAAAAAAAAAAGAAGAAAAAAACCTACATTTAGATGGTTCCAGTATTTCAGAATCAAATTGAACGCCAAAATTCCAAAACAACAATAATGACTTTTTATCATATTTCTCTATTCAATGCCCTTCTGGCTCCAACTGATGATTTATCAAAGTACATGGATTTGACCTTTCATCCTCTCTGCAGGTATTCACATACTTGCTGAATAGTACACTCGTTGTTGATCTGTCTCTTTCCTACCAGTACACCTCTTCACAATAACCAATTTTCTGGGTCTGTGATTAAATTGTAAAACCAGCACATCTTGCATTTTTTTTTTTTTTTTTTTTTTTTTTTACAGTTCCCATTACACTTTTTGTCATTCTACCTACGTACTATGTCTGGGTTGAGTGTGGCAACATACATGTAGGTTATTGTCTTGCCAAAGGATTTTAAGTGCTATGGGAGGGATTGAACCCTAGTACTGTGTTTACACAGTGACTCGGCTCGAGTGTTGAATCCTCAAGCAGGGTCGAACGCTGCAATGAGGGCAACTGTGATCATGTTTATATGGAAACAAAAAAGGCGAGTTCAACACGGCCTGCGGATCACGAACGGAAGTAGAATTGTAATGATTTGGCTAGTTTGCCCAATGACCTAGGTCAGTGGGTTCAACACGGCTTTCTGTTTATACACGAAAAAATTGGCAAGTCTGACTCGGCTCGCGGATCGAAACCTTCAATTCTGGCAGATCAAAAAAGCGGTGTTCAAACGGCTCGCGGGTCACACTGATCCTGTTTACATGACATAAAATTGCCGTGTTGAGCACGAGTCGCGTGTCAAACCCCCGAGCCGAGTCACTGTGTAAACATGGTATATATCAGTCTATCTTATGGTTCAAAATCTGGAGGCTATCCAGTAGACCACAATATCACTACATGTAGGTCTAGGTTCTTCTTAAAACAAACAAAATGAAATATTATCTAAGGCAAGAACATTTCCCCTTGTCTTCTCAGGCCCTTCGATTTACATAGGCCAATACAGTATATGACTCCATGGAATTGTTCAACATTAACTTCCTTTTACAACAGAAGAGGGTTGTCAATGTGCATTTTCTGAAAGTTTTGATCAGAATGTTGTATTTACATCTTGAATATTAATTGCAAAGTTTTTCCTCTATCCAATTCAGTGTTTTTCTTTGTTAGAATGTCAATTTTGCTTTGAAAAAAAGTAATCTTAAAAAATTATACTGTAATTTAGTTCTTTTGAAGCAAGACAGTTCATGCATGTCAAAACAATTCCCCAAATGATGGGTATAAACAAATTCAAGGATCAATTCTTTTTAAAAGAAATAGTTTGTGATTCTGAGTCATTCTCAATATTTCTTTCAACCAATCAATCAATAAATCACATCTAAATGCAATTTTCATTTGATGGGCCCTGGCGCCACTTTCTATTTACCCTCGTATATACATTCCCGAGATATAAAAAGAAAAATATGTAGCACGTGTCTGTAGTTTGAATGAATCATGTTTATTTAGGGATTAGGTACAGGGGATGTTTTTATTTTTTCTTTGACTCTGGGAAAAGCATCAATCTTTTGAAAATATGTGAAATCAGAGTGCAGTATATTTACTTTTATAAAATCCTTGTAGCACAAGGGGAACAGTTTCAACGATAACAATATTAAAACATTTTTGTCAGAACCAAGTTTTCATGGTCATGTTATGAAGGAATCCATACTTTCCTGTGGGGGCTCAATGCTTGACAGTCTCTTTTATGTTAAAACTATTGGGAGGGGAGGGGGGAGGAATTACTTTAGAAAATTCTTTTCTTTGAACACCTCTTATAATTCGTGCATGTCTTGGCAGCTTCTACACAGTTAATGTTGACAGTGGAGTTTGCCTACGTGACAACTCGGCAGGACCGTTCTGCTTTCTTCAGATCATTCTTGGGATGTTTTAGCATGTGAATCATGGGTTGAAGGTTCCATCCGAAGCAGGATCAGTTTCTGGTTTAGATAAGAGCAAATGAGCCTTCATCTCTTCCTTCCCAGAGAAAGATGTATAGAGAATACCGGTACTTTTATTGGGGGGGGGGGGCTATGTCTGTGTTATTGAAAGCAAAGGAAGGAGTAAAGAAATATATAAACAGTTATCTCTTGAAACTGGATGCAAGATATTGAAGAGGGATTTAAAGGGTAAGTCCACCCTAGAAATTTCACTGTTTCAATAAAACGAGATAAATTCGAAGAGCATTTACTCTCGGCTCTGCAAATCAGCAACACTGATGACATCATATGCGAGCAGGTCTCCATTCACTTTAACCCCCATAGTCAATGTATGTTCAGAAGAATTGCTTTTTACATAGCATACTTTGACTATGGGGTAAGAAAATGTGAAACTTCCAAGAAAATTGAGAAAATGTGAAATTTCATGTACAAAGTGTATGGAGAGCTGCTCGCATATGATGCCATCAGTGTTGCCAATTTGCAGAGCCGAGAGTAATTTACTAGAAAATGTAAATGAGTGTAATTTTCTTATTCTTTCACCGATTTACTCATTTCTTTTTTTAAATGCTGTTCAAATTTAACTCCTTTTATTTAAACACTGAAACTTCTGGGGTGGACTTTCCCTTTAAAGGCATTGGCTAACTTTGTGAGTAGCTGATTTAACAAATTCTCAAACTAAGATGAAACATGTGTATGAGTACTTGTATTTGTACTCAAAAACCCTGAAACCAACCATAATTTGGAATGAAAAAGTGTAAGTTAGACGCAAACGGCGATTTTATTATCCTTCGTCTCACGAGACAATCACTAAGAGGACCACTTTGCTTGAATTTGAAAATGCCGTTATGTGCCTCCCGCCGCGTGATACACCAATACACACAGTACGGTAAGGTGAGTCATACACGCATGCGCACTCCATATGTCTATTCTGTGCAACCAACCCTCGTATATTTTTCAAACATTGTTTCACAGTTTTGAAATTTAAAATTACTTCTTGTGGATATTATACTTTGAAACTTTCAGACTGGTATTTTTACACTATAACCCTTATATTTATCCCATTTTCAAGTAACAAGACAAGATTTTTTAAAATCATAACAATGTTAACCAATGCGAAGGGAAGAGAGTGAAAGGGGGTAATCGAGGATGGGGGTGAGAGAGAGAGAGGGTGGAGGAAAAGAAAGTGTGTGTTGAGAGAAAGACACATTTAGAGGCAGAGAAAGGGGGAGAGATCAATCTTCCATATTGCAGATATAGGGAATAAGAAGTAGATGCAGAGAGAAAACAATAACCAAATTAAAAAATAAATACAATCTGATCCAAATATTGTGCATGATATACATGACATTTAGTCAGCACTACTTTTTGTCCATGGGAGCTCTTTTTGGAGCTGTTCAACAAAAATTGTATTTCCTCTCAACTTTAAGGAAGTTATTGCAGATTTGTTTTTGCCTGCCACGGTTTTATTTTGATTTTTGTTTCAGAGCTAAATCAAATTCTTCTACTGGCTGTACATGTATATGTTATTGATACTATACTTTTACTGGTAGTCCCATAGGATGCCCCACCTTGTCCATCTACACGGTGCCTTCCAAAATCTTTCGTCTCATTCAGGATACCTTGAAGATCAAGAGTGCATTGCATTGCAAGCTATCTCTAAATGAAAGCTGACATGTGAATGGACCAAGTGGATAGAAGCTGGTTTCTCTAGTATGAGGGGATGAGGAGGTGAAGAAGCTTCCCCCAAGCCCCTCTCCAAGATGCCTTCCAAAATCTGTAAGCCCATTCATGGATGCCTTGAAGATCAAGAGTGAATTGCATTGCAAGGTATCTCTTGGTGAAGGCTGACATGTGAATGGACCAAGGGGTTGGAGGATTACTTCTCTATATGAGGGGATGAGGGGGTGGATGCTTTCCCTTCTAGCCTCTCTCCAAGATGCCTTCCTTAATCTCTTATCCCCTTTATGGATGCTTCTAAGATCATGACTCCATAGGCGAGTCCTTGTCAATGTAATGCAAGGTACATCACATGATGATTAAGGCTGATATGCTTGAATGGACCCAGGAGATGGAGGCTTGCTTCTCTATATGAGGGGATGAGGGAGTAGGAGCTTTTCCCTCCAGCCCATCTCCAGGATGCCTTTCTTAATCTCTTATCCCCCTTGTGGATGCCTCAGATCATAACTCCATCGCAGAGTCCTTGTCATGCAAGATACATGTATCACATGATGATGAAAGCAGATTTGCATGAATGGATGGAGACAGCAAAAGCTTGCCTGGTGAAATCATATAGAATCCCTGAACATCCATTTTGAATGTCAGTGTTTATGCGGAACTCAGTATTTTGGTAACATACTGGTGTTGCCGTGTTGGGTTTTATACCCACCCCTTAATCCTCTACAAGATGCCTATCATGCCTTCCTCTAATCTCCAATCCCCTCTATGGATGCCTCTGAAATCATGGACCCCCTTGTCATGAAGGTATCACATGATGAAAGCTGGCATGCATGAATGGATTGAGGGGGCGGAAGCTTACCCAGCGAAATCACAGTATTCCATGATAATCCAGTGCTGCTGTATTACCGTGTTTGCACAGTGACTCGGCTCGAGTGTTGAATCCTCAAGCAGGGTCGAACACTACGAAGAAGGCAACTGTGATCGTGTTTATACGGAAACAAAAAAGGCGAGTTCAACACGGCCAGCGGATCACGAACGGAAGAAGAATTGTGATGACTTGCCTAGTTCGCCCAATGACCTAGGTCAGTGGGTTCGACACGGCTTTCTGTTTACACACAAAAAAATAGACGAGTCTGACTTGGCTCGCGGATTGAAACCTATGATTCTGGAGGATCAAAAAAGCGGTATTCAACACGGCTTGCGGGTCACACTGATCCCGTTTACATGACATAAAATTGCCGTGTTGAGCACGGGTCGCGTGTCGAATCCCCGAGCCGAGTCACTGTGTAAACACGGTATCAATGAATACATGTGTAGAATGCCATAATATCCAGTAACATATATTGGTTTTATACATCACCTCTTGTCCCTTTTCAAGATGCCTTCCTAATCTTTAAACCTCTGCATCCATGGATGTCTCTATTAAAGATCAGGGATCTCCTTGTCATGAAGGCACCTTATGATGAGGAAAG